>LPNX010562793.1:336550-359235 GCA_001517045.1 Pseudotsuga menziesii
CTTATTGCCCCCAAAATGCTTTGGCCTTTGTTCAGGATTCAACTTCCAACAACTTTCTTCATCATGCCCATCATTGCCGCAATGTTTGCAATGGAGCTTTCCTCCTTCCTTTTTGGCAGTAGCTGTCTTCTTGCTCTTGTCTTTTTCCTTGAACTTGTGGTTGTTGTTGTGCTTGAAAGGATTCTTCTGATGGTCTTCTTGCAAATGATTCCCCCTACTCTCAAGATGAGTAGCCTGAACACTTGCTTCATCCACACTAGTAGGATTCAACAACAGCAAAGTATGGCGTAGATAATGATGAAGAGCACCAATGTACTTCAAAAGAGTGTCAGGAGAATCTAAAGAAATATTCAACTCTAGAGCTTTCTTTCTAAATTCTTCAGTAAAATTCTAAACACTCTGACCCTTGCCTTGTCTAAAACTTTGCCAATCCATCATAGCCTTTTGAACATAACCCAACGGATAAAATTGCTTACGTAAAGTGGAAATGAAAGCAGACCACGATGAGAGAAGATTACCCATTTGTTTGCTACCTTGATGAAGCTTGCTTTCCCACCATACAAGTGCGGTGCCTGTCAGCCGAAGTGAAGCCAACTGAATCTTCACATCTTCTTCTTTGATCTGCTGGACTCGGCAATAGACCTCAATTTGCCTTATCCAATTGTTCAACTTCTCTGCATTCGCTTCCCCATTGAACATGGGCAAATCAAACTTCACATCGAGCTTCAATAAGGGCTTCTTTTGAGGCTCTTTGTGAGGAACCTTGGAATGCTGAGAATGAGATGAAGAAGAAGCACTGGAACTTGTGCTTGAAGCTGAAGGTGAAGAGGGAGGCTCAGGAGGCTCTTCGCCACCTCCTCCTCGGTTACCTGAAGCATTTCCTTCGTCCTTCACTTCTTTGTCTTCCTTCTTTACTTCACTACCTTTTCTTTCTTTTGCCATGCGTTCTTCATAGTCTGCAAACAACTTGTCTACCTTGTTGGCCATCATGTAGAAGACCTTGTGAAAGTTTGCCTCCATCTCGGTGCGGGCATCATTAGATTCCATCTTCTTCCTTCGGTGTGCACGTCCGATCTCGGAATTGTAAGGCTCTAATGTACCCTCACCAGCTTGCAGTTTAGCCCTCGTGAGAATCCACACTCACAATCCAACGTCAATGAGCCCTTTGATATGGTGCTGGTTTTGCTGAGATTGGAGGACTTCAAAAATTTTGCCTTCTTGGATCCTCCTGGATCACCTACCACATTCTCGATGACCGAAGTTACACTAGATCCATTCTGAACTAAAGTTCAAAGATGATACAATCCTACCACATTCTCGATGATCGAATTTACACTGGATCTGTTCTGAACCAAATTTTAAGGATGATACAATCCTACCACATTCTCGATGACCGAAGTAACACCAGATCTGTTCTGAACCAAATTTCAAGGATGATACAATCCTACCACATTCTCGATGACCGAAGTTATACCGGATCCGTTCTGAATCGAAGTTCGAGGATGATACAATCCTACCACATTCTCGATGAATGAAGTACATCGGATCCATTCTAAACCAAAGTTCAAGGATGATACAATCCTGCCACATTCTCGATGACTGAAGTTCACTAGATCTATTATGGATGTATGTCCTGGGATGATACAATTTCTTTTCATTCTCAAATACCAAGGTCTCCAGATCACTTTAGGGAAAGTTCCCAGGGATGATACAATCCCACTGCATTCTCGAGGACCAAGGTCACCGGATCACTTTAGGGAAAGTGCCCAGGGATGATACAATCCCACCACATTCTCAAGGACCGAAGTCACCAGATCTATTATGGACATATGTCCCGGGATGTTGCAATCCCTCTTCATTCTCAAGGACTGAGGTCACCGGCTCACTTTAGGGCAATTTCCCAGGGATGATACAATCCCACTGCAACATCACTACTCCCCCTTTCAGGGAAGTTCTTTTCGAACCACACCAAGCTTGTCTTGAAAGTGTTTAAACTTTACTTGGGACAAAGGTTTCATCAACACATCATCATCTAAACCATCATCATCTACATCTTCAGTATGTGGATACTGAAATCATCATCATCTATATCTTTAGATGGGAATACTAAAACATCATCATCTCTATATTCAGTATAGAAATACTGAATCACCATCATCTATATCTATCTTCAAGTCAAAGGGACCTGATATCAGCTTCCAAAGCCATATGGCTTCACAACTTAGCAGAGCAATCTTCTATGTATTCTGCATCAGCCATGCTATTAAAGAGAAACACTGGACTATTTCTTATTAAACCATGAACTCATAACAGACCCAAAAGCATCTACCTAATGTGTTTTTCCTGTCTGGGATACTTCCAGCTCAATCTGCATCTGTGTAGCCATACAATCTATAGTCATGGTTTCCATCATAGTATAGACCAAAGTCTATAGTCCCTTTTAGATATCTCATCACATGTTTGCAGCTACTAGTGAACCCATCTTGGATGGACAAGATATTGACTTAAGGTGTTCACAGCAAAACAAATATTTGGTCTGGTATTTGATAAGTACATCAATGACCCAATGATCTGTTTGTAATGAGTCACATCCACTAACTCTGATGAGTCATTAGCTAACAGCTTCAGGTTGGAGTCCATGGGTGTGGCCATGGCTTTGCATTCCAACATGTTGAATATCTTCAATATCTCTACTGCATACTTTCCTTGGTTGAGAAATATTCCTTCTGAACTTTTTCATACTTCCAGACCTAGGAAATAATGCATTAACCCAGGGTCTTTTATCTCAAATTATTTTTCTAGTTTCTTCTTGCTTTCCATTATCTGTTTCTCATTCTATGTCAAGAATAAGTCATCGACATATAATAACAGGATGACAGGTTCATCTTCTACAACCTTGTAGTAAAGGTTAGGATTGACTTTACTCTTGGCAAAGCCCATGCTTGTCAGGAAACTATCTATTCTTCCATACCAAGCTCTGGGATCTTGCTTCAGGCCATAGAGGGCCTTCTTCAACTTGCATATGTGAGTCCATATGTCTTCAACTTCAAATTCTTGTGACTATTTGATGTAAAACTCTTCCTCAATCATTCCATTAAGGAAGCCTTGTCTTTACTTCATCATGGAATCAACTACCATCATAGTTCTGAAGGAAGTGTACCTTGCTTCCTGGAGTAAGTGTCTCTTCAAAATTAATTCCCTCTTTCTTATAGAAACCTCTAGCCACAAGTCTTTTCTTACTTCTATTAGCAACATATTTTATCTTGCAAATCCATTTGTAATATACCACATTCTTTCTTTCTGGTTTGAGTACTATATCCCAAACATCATTCTAGTATTCTTTTATCATGACATCTTCCATGAGTTCGTCTTGTCAAATCATCAACATATCCTAGTCTTCTGCATTCAACTTTGAAGGTTGGAACCCACTTTACTCTTGGTAAAGTCTCAATCCATCAGGAAATTGTCCATCATGTCGTACCGTGTGAAACTCAGATATCTTCTGTAGTCACTCCCCCTAAAGTGGAGTATTATCTTCCTTCTTCATTCTGTATAGGTGGTTCTATGCTTGATATATACTAGTCAATAGAGTATGTCATGTCATAATCTATTCTTTCTGAGGAAAATCACGAACCTTTCTTTTTACACTTGTTCTTGTAGATCCATATGGAGGATACTACATACTTCCCTTTATGTCTCGAAATCATATCGTATACATCATTCCCCATGATCAACTGTTATTCTTTGATCATATCTTCTTTCATAGCATTCTTTTCTTCATCTTGATTTATCTCTCATACCCATGGTGGTCTTCATCCTTTGAGGTGGATCTACTGCTCTCTGAATCTCTTTCTTCTGTCATGGTGTCTCTAACCCTGGGAGCTTTAGATTCATGTTTATTGAATTTCCATCACTTGTTCTTCAGAAAAAGTCTCATCCTTATTTTCTTGTAGGAGGTTCTACAGGACCTTTCCTACAATTCAAATGCACCAGTTGCATGGTTAGAACTTTTTCATAAAACATATGCATAACGACAAATTTTTGTGCATCATGCAACTATTTAGCCAATACGATATTCATCCATATCTCACAGAAACTTTCTAGATGCATTCCATTTCTACCATGACATCATTGATATTGTGCACTAATCCAATATGTTAGCAAAGAGGTTTGATAAGTAGCAATGGAGAGTTGTATAGCACCATGAACTACTTACCCGTCACATGCATATTAGTATTATACAGTCATTAATGCAAACAATTTATCATGCATAACGCATCAATCAAATGTATAGCAAAATGATATCATGAAATGACAATTGAATACTTATCTTTTACTTGTTTCGTGGGTAGACTCCATCTTGATCATTCTTCTTTATCATCTTCTTCATTCATGGAATCATCATTTCTTATCCAAATGATAAGATGAATAAGAGGTTCTTCAATAATTGAGTTCTTCATATTCCTCATCACTTGAGGGATCTTCTTTGAATGGTGAGAGCTTGTTCTTCAATTGCTCCCATCGTCTTCTTCTCCTCTTATGATTCGAGCTAAAAGTAATCACTTTCTTCTGGCATACATTCTTCGCATCAATGGATAGCACGATCCTAGGAGTCCATTCAAGGTGGGTATCACCACTTCTGCATTCTTCACTTCTTCTTTTACTTCTTCAATTTGTTTCTTAGGGTCATCTTTCGATGTATGTTCTTTCCTTTAAATAGCTTGGTCAAGGAATCAAACATCTCTTTCAGTGTCTTTAGGGAAGACACTTGTGGTACAAGTTGATCCATGACTGAATCAACAATGATCTTCTTGGCCTTGACCAAGTTCTTCTGGTGTAAGGCTTTGAGCCTCATCTCCCTCTAGAACTGGAACCTCTCTACTCATGTAGGTGTCCAATTCATTTTATTCAGAGAGATCAAATACTTCCATGCTTGGAATTTGTCAACTTCACCAAGCTTATCATCAATCTGAAGTGATAGATCACTTTGAGAACCTCAAATGCAAATAGCAAAAGATTAGATCTTACCGATTTAAGGTGTCCGTCTCGCTTCTGAAGCTGGTTGATCTAGGGTTTGTTAGAGAACCCATAATTTTAAAAATATGGAATATTTCAGATCTGATTCGATAGAAATATAGATCTCTTCAAATGGAGCTGTCCAATGTACTTCTTTTCTGAAAACAATGGAGGGAAGCTCTCGGAACAGGAAGCCCTAGTTTTCCAATTTCTTCTGCAGATAATCCTATCACTATTTCTGTGATATCTCTGAAATTAATACTCCTCCATGTTTGAAATTTAACAATAATGTAACATTGCATGTCCCTGATCCAACACCATAGGTTTCATCAGAATTGGTTTCACCAATTTGGATGTATGATCATTTTTCCAAGGTAACATGTTACGGGACTGTTCACAACAGCTAAGTTGTACAGCCTTCCACGTGTCACTGTTTCATCTTCTAGTTCTAAAATTTGGAACAGAGAAATTATAGTCCATTCTATTTCTGGAAAATCTTCGGGAATTTCATTTTGACCTCGGTAGCCCAATATATAGCAATTATCCCCAGGTGTCCTGTTTAGGGATGAATTTTGGAAGAGGATGGAACCCTAACTTGGAGGGATCATATATCCCAAAATATAGCGACTATGAGTCTAAATTTTGGACACTGTATACATTAGGATATTGTCTTTGTCCTTTTCATTTTTCAGCACCGGATCCTTCGCCAATCGCAGAATATAGCGAAAGTACCAAAACTTAGTAGTTTTAGTCTTTAGGGTTTTTCTAGCTCAAGGTCAAACTAGGGTTTGAATTTCCCAAAGTTTCACCCAACCAAAAATCTTGATCCTAGTCTCTAAACTTCGATTTTGATGAGGAGAGAAATCCTATACTGGGCTCACTCAAAAATTCCTCTTCTGCAAGAAGCCCTAATTTCCCACACTGAAAACTGAAAAATGCTCGGAATCGAATTCCACTTCGACAAAAAGATGTGCCCTTCAATGGAGAGTCAGCCTAGCCTTATTTTGTTGATTGATTGTGGAGAGAGAACCAAAAAGTAAGAAGCCATAGCTTCTGTAGCTACACAATGTCTTCTTTTAGGGTGGCTCTGATACCATGTTAAATTTTCATATACTAAGCTAGATCATTAGTATTTCATTTCAATTTCAAAACAAAAGCATATAAATAGGATCACTAAAAGATAGACAAGCACAACCATACAAAAGAGAACACAAAGATTTATCCTGGAAAAACCCTAAAGGGAAAAAAACCCAGCAAAAGCTTCCTCAATATAGATGCCCCAAAAGATAAAAGATAAAACCAACATTGAGATCAAATCCTGATCCTCCTACTTCTCCAGATACTTCTCTCTCTTTTCCACTAATGCACTACACAAGTGAGAGTGCGTATCCCAAATGAGGAGCACCACACCTCTATTTATATTCATCCATTCACTTTAATTTACTCATTCGACATGTAGGCTCGAGTTACACATGTAGGCTCAAGTAACCACACTGGGGTGCTAATGACCCACCTTTACAATTAGAGGGGACTACCTCATGACTCTTATTAGTTCTCCCGATTAGAAGCATCCTGGTACAAAGTAATACAAGTGGTTCTCCCAGTAGGACCATTGGGGACCACAAAAAGATACATATAGAATATTCTTCAAAGTTACAATATTTCAACAATTACAACACCAAAAGGCAGAGACATGCATAATAATGATGTTAAAAACAATGAACATAAAGAACATGTAAATTGTTGGGAATGTCAAGGACCTCACTACGCAAAGGACTGTCCAAACAGAAGGAGAAACAAAAATAATCTACATACCATTCATGAGGAAGAAACAGTTGGTGACGTAGCAAATGAAATGCCCAAAATTAATGTAGCCTTGGAGAATCGACGGGATGATCATCAAACCTCCATGGTAGAAATAAAAGGTATGATACAAAACCAGCCTGTTTCTATTCTGATTGACCCAGGTGCTAGTTTAGGCTATATGTCACCTAGCATAGCAGAAAAATGGAAATTACCTTTGAAAAAGTTTGAAAAGACTTGGTTGGTTCAGTTAGCCATACGAACCAAAAGAAAAGTAGTTAATTATGTTGAAAGTTGTGAAATGTCTATAAGTTAGTTCAAAAATAAAGCAAATTTAAATGTATTTCCATTAGGATCATATAATGTTTTAATAGGTATGGATTTTCTGGAAAAACATCAAGTAGTTTTGAATTTTTTTGAGAAAGCATTTACTTGCTTAAACAATAAAGGTGAAAGAGTTACAATCAAAGGGA
This sequence comes from Pseudotsuga menziesii, assembly GCA_001517045.1. Taxonomy (NCBI): domain Eukaryota; kingdom Viridiplantae; phylum Streptophyta; class Pinopsida; order Pinales; family Pinaceae; genus Pseudotsuga; species Pseudotsuga menziesii. The sequence continues at coordinate 343,843 of LPNX010562793.1, forward strand.
TACCTAGGAAAGCTTCTATTAGACAAATCTTAGCATTACAAATAAAAAAAATTGTACATAAAAGTTGTAAAGTTTTTTTTGTACATATAATGAATAACGAACACATGAATAAAGAGGATAAACTAAAATTCGATGATATGCCATTCTTAGAAGAAATCTCAGATGTTTTTCCGGAAGAAATTATAGGATTACCTCTAAAGAGAGAACTATATTTTACTATTGAGTTAGTACCAGGATTTGTACCTAATTCCAAGGCTCCTTATCAGATGAACATATTGGAACTTAATTAATTAAAACTACAACTACAAGAACTGATAGATAAGACTTATATAAAACCAAGTGTATCCCCTTTGGGAGAACCTGTTTTATTTGTTAAAAACAAAGACTGTACATTATGCTTATGTATAGACTACCGTCAGTTAAACAAAATGACAATTAAAAATAGAGATCCTTTTTCTCGCATTGATGATCTATTTGATCATATATGCAGAGTGAAAATATTTTCAAAAAATAGACTTGAGATCTGAATATCATCAAGTCAAAATTAAAGATGAATATATTTTTAAATCTACATTCAGAACCCAATACGGTCGCTAAGAATTTGTAGTTATGCCCTTTGGACTAACAAATGCTCCAACAACTTTTATGTGTTTAATGAACACTGTCTTAAGTAAAGACTTAGATAAATTCGTAGTCATCTTCATATATGGCATATTAATTACTTGAAAACAAAAGAAGAACATGATGAGCATTTGCGGATTATACAACAGGTTGTAAGAGAACATAAACTGTATGCTAAATTCAATAAATGTGAACTCTTTAAAGATAAAATACAATATCTAGGTCATGTAATATCGAAGGAAGGAATATCAGTAGACCCGAATAAGATAAAAGAAATAATGAAATGGCATGTTCCCAAAGATGTAACGAATGTACGATCATTCATGGGAATTACAGGTTAATACTGGAAATTCATAGTAGGATTCTCGAACACCATGAATCCCATAAAATCCTTGGAAAAAAAGGGAAATAGATTTGCCTGGGATAAAAAATGTGAACTTTTTTTTAATAAATTAAAAGAATTGTTAGCTACTGCACCTATATTAAAAATAGAAAATCCAAACAAGGACTTCATTGTGTAGAGTGACGCATGCAATGAAGGTTTGGGTGGAGTACGAACACAAGAAGATCACGTAATAGCTTATGAATCATGGAATTTAAAAACACATGAAAATAATTATGCCACTTATGACTTAGAGCTCGCTACCATAATTCATGCTTTAAAATTGTAACACCATCATCTAATTGGTAAAATATTTTTATTAATGTCTAATAACGTAAGCTTGAAATATTTGTTTGATCAACAAAATTTGAATGCAAGGAAAGCTAGGTGGTTATCTTTCCTTAGAAAATACGATTTCGAGATCAAACACATCAAAGGGAAGGAAAACAAAGTGGATGATTCGTTAAGAAAAAATGCAAGAATGAATTTTATAGCTTTCCATTAGCAGTTACAAAATAGAATTAGAGGAGAAATTGGAAGAAGGGATAAAAATGGACAACGAATACCAAAATCTAAGAGACAAAGTAACTGATAATAAATATGAAAATGTAAAAACAAATTTAAAAGTGGAAATGAAAGAGGCATAATGTTGTATAAAAATAGACTTTACATACCTAACATACCGGAAATTAAATTTCTAATGTTAAATGAAGGGCATAAAAATCCTTATTCCTGACATCTGGGGTATCAAAAGATAATAACAATGCTAAGAAAAGAGTATTTTTGGCCTAATATGAAGAATGAAGTTGTTGAATATATATATCTAGGTGTATAGAATGTCAGCAAGTTAAAGTTGAACATAAACACCCAGCAGGTCTTTTACAACCACTGTGAATTCTAGAATGGAAATGAGAAATTATCAACCTTGATTTTATAACTGGATTGCCTAAAAATCAGAAACAAAATGATTTTATAATGGTAGTGGTTGATAAAATAATCAAGGTAGCACATTTTATGCCTATTAAAAATCTAACATCCCCCAATACACAAACATTTTATGTAATAATTATTTTACTATTTTTTTTTTGGTTGGTTCACGAAACCGCGAATGGGTCCTTGGAGGACAAATGTAACTGAAACATTATGCTTCGAATAAATATTTGAATTATAGGGACAACCACGTTGAATGAGAAATTATGCATGCTAGAGTGGGGGAAAGTGAAGGGTCATTCTTAGGCAGTTGCACCAGGACTGGGAAGGCCAGTATGGCACTAGACCCACCCTAGGGAAATGAGAATGCGGTGGAATAGAGGTTCTGTGGGCTGTAAAATACCTAGAAAAAGAAAAATATAGAAGGGAAAGGATGATGGAAGAAAGGGGGCTGGTTGGATAAGCACTCTGTGTTAGGAAAGCTTAAGAAAACACTGTATGTGTAAGACAAGAGATTTCTCACTGGAGAATTGGACTAATTTTGACTGTCACCACTCTTGGCATGCATAATTAGCTTGGGGATGATTAAGTACAGATGGAACCTATGCTTATAATATATGGTTAGGTGGAATGTGTCTTTTCCCTCTTCATTGTGGATCATGATACAAACATGTTTTGTTTCTGGTTTGACGTTTCTACATTTTACCAAGATCAGAGTATATCCATAGATGTGTGAATGTATATTTCCATGCTTTTGTTTTGATGATAAATTCCATATTTAGTGTATTGGTAAAAATTTGATTATGAGCCAGTGTGTGCTCATACTTTGTTCTAACTATCTATGAAATGCCTTTGGCACTATGGTTGCTCTATTGGATTAAAATGCTTAAGGATTGCATGCTAGTGAATCCTAGATACATCGGTTTACATCCATAGATGTGGTCTACTGATTGTTACTACTATGTTGCATGTGTTTATATATGGAACGTGTACAGTTTCCTATGGTTGAATATCAGGAACATGTATTTTCTTTCTATTTTTGGAACATGTTGATTTCCTAAAGTATGAAAATGCAATTTATAGCTTCTTGTTACCTGTTTCAAAGGTATAAAGTATGGGGAATGTATCAGACTAGTTATTGCTACTATAGGGCTTGGAAATTTCCTTCCTAGCTATTGCTTGTGGAATGATGCTTATGAATTGGTGCCATCATGTTCTACTTGATTGATTGTGCTTTTCCTTTGGAAATATTGGTAACTAAAAGGGGGTATTTTTTCTCTGCACAGAGTTACCTGTATGATGTATGGTTTCCCTTGATGGATTAGTTCATGGATTATCTGAGTATGTATGAATGTGGGTAATAAAATGATAGATAGAGAAACTCTAGGCATGTGGCTGGGAGAACTGCTCATGAGCTAGTGTTTGATCATGCCCTATTTGGAATGACTAGGATTGCTTGGGTTAGATAGCTTATAAATGATATGATACACCTATTGTGACAGATGCTTTGTATATGGGTATTATCTTACTCCAAAGAGAAGTATTCATGGTTGGTTAAAAAATGGATTATGATTGCATTGGATACGTAGATATGAGAGGAAGTAATGCACCTACTCTTCTTTACCTCTTTGAAAGCTGTTTGTTGTTATAGTATTCCTAAAAATGTATCTCTCCTTCTTAACTAAAGGCATAGGATTGTGTTCATTTATGGACTCTTTGGTTTTAGAATCCAAACTTTGTTCTAGGGGGTCTAAGGTTGTTCCTCGGTACATGACCTTTCTAAAATTTGGTATCTGTTGTTCTGTGATGGGTTTTCGAGACTTTACTGTTCTCTTACTAAGGTCCAGTTGTAAGAAAACCCTGTAGAAGGCCCATGTGATGAATGGATTAAGTTTGAGATCACTTAAGAGAACAGTGTAAATATTTTGAGTAGATTACTATGATTACATTATCATGCTTTTCATATATGTTTATGTTTTTTCTTAGATATTGGAGGCTAAAATCCTGGTTGCAGAGTCACAATGCATCTACCTCAAGCGGTTCTGCACCCTGGAATCGGCTTATCAGAGTGAAAGGCATGAGGTGGAAGAGCAGAAAGTTTGCAAAGAGAGAAGGTGAGAATGTTTTTTCCGCGATCTGCACCCCTACTAGCAGAACATGGAAAGCAGAAAAGAAATGTCAAAGTCGCCAAAGTGTTAAGTTCTATGATACGTGATCTGCATAAGAGAAAGCAAAAAGAAGAAAGGTTAAGTTAAAGCCTTAAAAGGGTTAAGATTTCCACGTTTTTCTATCCGCATAGTGAAAGGTGGAAAGAGGAAAGAAAGGATAAACCTTGAAGTTATTAGGACTTCCACAATCCGTGATCCGTACATCGAAAAGTGGAAAGAGGGAGGTAAAGTTAGAGTCCTGAAGTTATTAAGACTTTTGCAATCCACGATCTGCACAGGCGGATGGAAGAAAACTGATGCGCAGAAGGAAGCAGGTGGAAAGGCTGCTAGAAAGTTCCTTCTCACATTTGCGTTTCTGATTTCTGTGTTTCGAAGTTTGAAAGGAAAAAAGTGGAAGTGCAGAAGTCGGAAGGATGAAAGGTCATTAAAAGTTCCTTCTCACATTTGACTTTCTGATTTTCGAGTTCCAAAGTGCAGATGGAAGAAAGAAGAAGTACAGAAGGCGAAAGGCAGAAAGGCCGTTAAAAACTTCCTTCGCACATTTGAGTTTTTTCGATTTCTGAATTCCAAAGTTCGAAAGGTGGAAAGAGGAAGGCGGAAAGGCCGGTTAAAATTTCCTTCGCACATTTGATTTTCCGATTTTTGAGTTCCAAAGTGTGGAATGCATAAATTTGAAGTGCACAAGGTGGAAGGAGGAAAGGTCATTAAAATTTCCTTCGCACATTTGAGTTTCAAATTTCTGAGTTTTGAAGTGCGTAAGGAAAAAAGTGGAAGTGCGGAAGGAGGAAGGCGAAAAGGTCATTAAAAGTTCCTTCACACATTTGAGTTGTCGATTTCTGAGTTCCGAAGTGTAGAAGGATGAAAGGGGAAGTGAAAAAGGCAAAAGGTGGAAAGGCTGTTAAAAATTCCATCGCAGATTGGGTTCCTATTTCTGAGTTCCCAAATGCAGAAGGAGAAAGGTGAAAAGGCCATTAAATATTCCCGTCGTACATTAGGTTTCCGATTTCCGATTTCTGAGGTCGAAAAGGAGGAAAGTATAAGTGCGAGGGGTGGAAGGTGGAAGAGTGTTTAAATGTTTTCGTTGCTCAGTATGTTTCCAATTTCTAAGGTCGAAAGGGTGGAATCCAAAGTGCGTAACACCAAGTGTGGATATTCAGTCTCTGTGTAGAAACACTTCTAGTTACAGAAGTAGATTTAATTGCAGGAGTTTGATTCTTCTTGCAGATTTCCATGTTGGTTATCTTGTCTAAACTTAAGGATGGATGTTTATGAAGTTTATAGCCAACTATTATGTTAAAGGAATTATATGTGCAAATTTTTTTATATATTCATTTTTGCACAGAGGTTTTTGGGAGACTTTACATATGGTATCGGAGCTATAGGTTTCAACCCTATCATATTTTGGGAACATCTAGTTCCGCTGCATTATGTAGAAACCTTGTTATAACCATATAAGTTTTGTTTGGAATGTTAAAACGGATCCACATGTTTCAACCCTATTTCCTTTTGGGAACATCAACTTCCCCTAAAGCACACCAAGGTAATAACTGCTTATGTTGAATGATAACCATCTTTTGCTTGATGAGTCCTGGTTATGTATGCCGGTTTTGTATTAAATTGATAGATGTCGATTAATGTATTCTAATGGGTGTATGATGAATGAGGAGTATGAATGATGTATTAAAATGGATGCTTGTATGGTGATTGATGCATGTATGGTTGTCTTTGGTAGGAATTGCATGATTGATAAAGGATGGAAATAGGTTAAGGTATTATGAATTGATGGTCAGTTATGCATGAGAGTCATAGTATCACTGGTTGTAGTTAATGAATAATTAATTCTTAAATCATTTTTGAGAATAATTATGCTTTTTGATAAGGTAAAAAGATATGTGGTTATGCCCTTTGAGTCTCAGTTAAATGGGAATTGTTCTTATAACATAGCTTTGCATGTTGCGAGTATTTTGAAGATAGGTTCCCTTGTGATCTCCACTAGAAAGGTATCTGGTGGCTGTATTGAAGGGGAACTAGCAATGACTTAGAGGTATTTTTTATATCATTGTTGAAGAGTAAGTACTACTCATGTAGCAGATTAAACTTGACTCAGGTGACTCTCTTGAAAATGAACCTCATGTATGTTTATCTAATACATTGTTGGATAGCTCGGATTAGCACTTAGAGTACTATCAACACTTGGTGTGTTTACTTGGACATCCAAAAGAAAACAGAAGGATGCTTACTGTGGAGTAAATATGCACTGTAAGTAAACTCATTTTTGTGAAGTGAATATGGTTACCTATCGGTTCCTTGTGAATCATAGAATCTAATATTGTTAGATTTTGATTCATGCTTATGTTGTTGATATTAACCTTAATAGACATACAATTGTATGTATAATATTATTATAGACCTGGACAGGTTAGCAAAGCATGAAGTAATAATGGAATTTTTTTGTAAAAACTTTAATTATGTGGCTGAGGATAAAACTGTTAGGAAGGTAAGGGGTTTTAGCAAGCCTGTTTCTTAAAGGTAGATATCTACTTTGTAGTTAAATAAATTTGTGTGAAAGGTTGCAAGTGGCATGCAGTGTGAGTCATTGAACTGCTCCTTAGTGAAGGGAAAATAATGGTAAAAAACTACCCAATGTTAAGTAAGTTTATGAACGTGTTTTTAGAAGAGATACCAGTACTACCCCCTCAATGAGCACAAGGAATATATTTCGACAAGGAGCCAAATTTGCAGGTTGCTAATTAAAAGAAGAAGCTAAATACTGAAGGAAGGTTTAGCATTATACTTGCAGGATGCCCCGAGGGGACTACTGCCATATAAATGGAGAAGACTAGAGTTGTTACATTGCAACTTCCTTGCTAGAGAAGCTTGGGAATTTGACCAACTATTATGTAAAAAAGGGATTTTCTTGCTATGATAAGGATTTGGAAAGGAAAAACTTCTCAACTCTTCTCTTGCCAATATATTTGTATTTTAGGAATTCCATGCACATAAACTTTGGCATAGAAATACTGGAAATACAAAAGGTTAGCAGGTCTAATGCATATGCACTGGTAGGCATATGAATGATAGGGTATAGGGCAGATAAATACGTTCTGCATAATATTACATAATGGAAAAATTAGTAAAGTTTTACATATGCACCTAAACCACAACTCATGATTATTGTTGTCTATCATATCATGGTCGATGGCAATGATTGCAGGACCAAGGGCATAGAATCAGGGATGGAGATGTTGGTGATAATTTGCAAGTGACCGATAGCCTTATGAAGAAAGGCTAGGCCAACAAAACTATGATTGATAGGTTGGTGTTAGGGTTGTGTAACCCCTAGTAAGAGACCAATGAATGAGGTAACATCTAAAATCAATATGCTTCATTTTATACCATGAAACACTAGCAAGATGATATTATCAGTTGAGTCCATTTCATTTATGGTGGACCATAGTGGATAATTGATAATGTCTAGAGCATGTTATGTAAGCATGAGAAGAGCAAGTTCTGAAAACAATGTATATCTACGATATATGGGAATACTGTTTCTATACCAATCCATAATGTAAGAATTTTGATTTATTAATAATGGAATAATGGAAGGTACCCATACCTGGTAATGTAAATGATACAAAAATGTTGAGAAAGTTGTACAAGAAGGAATGATGTACTTGGGGTACAGAGCTTCTCCCTGGGTTAGCTAGGCACCAGTATGTATTGATGGGGAAGCTCATGCATAGGACATTTGGTTAGAATTATTTTCACACACATTCACACTGGATAAGGGGATCGTCACGGGAGTGGGGAATTCATGAAGAGAGTAACCCCTAGGTATTATGGTTTCTAGAAAGGAAGCACCTGAACTTGGTAAGACAGAGCTTCCAGTGAGCACCCAAAAGAGGGGTTCGGCTCTGGAATAGAACTGCCATGGAGCACCCAAAGAGGTGTTAGGTTCTATAGTATCGGTTGTGTAATATATATACAGGTTGAGGAGGCATGCATGTGAACTTGTAGTTCCATGAGGAGATGACCCTCAGGTATATATACTCATGTCATAACTTCTGAAATAAAAATGCATCCAAGGAGCGCTTGGAGCTTTGAGGAAAAGGTATGTGTGGGTACATACAAGACGCATTTTGTGAATGCATGGTTGTGATATACCTACTGCATTGCAAGCCCTTTAAAGTGTAAAATGATAGAGTTATTGGTAGTTATGGGATCACTTCATGAACTACGATGAATACAAGGAAACGAATTTGCATGTAAAAAGGTAGTCATGTTTATGCTTTGTTGAAAGGAAACAATTGTATAGAGCATGATTGTGAAATCGTGAGTGTTATATTTTATAGGCATAAATAAGGTAGAAATACCTGACAATTTTAATGATGCACATAAAGTAACTGTATACAACTATGTGTTGCAATTTTGAGGATTGTTGTAATTGCTGTGATGAAAGGATGCAGGTATGCAAGGATGCTCACAATTGCTTGGATGATTGGAAGTTTTCGATTGGAGATAGTATGGGTGTGCCCAATAACAAAAAGACAGAATCTACCATGTGAGAAGGGTATCATGATGGTGGAATCTAATTGAGAACAGAACATACATGCAAATTTCAGTTCAAAATTTTTTCCATTCTAGAATTATGTTAGGATGCCATGTTATGTGTGATTGTACAGGTTCTAGGAAATAAAGTGTACGTGATAGGGATAAGAGATTCCACTTACCAAAGCCAAACAATATGAAGAAGAGCCACATGGTGGCAAAATCCAATTTCTATAGGTGACTGAATTGCAAATTCATAATTTGATTTGATTATCAATATCATTGCTTGTTGATGTTTAGGAGACATGTCAAGTGAGACATTCCAAGAAACAAGGTACTATGGTTTGCAAAAGACAAACAAAGGTCAAGGACCTTATGTTTTGGAAATTTAATTTATGTATGAAATAGATTTGAAAAAAATTATGCTGGAAATTTTCCTTATGATGACCTCTCATATGAACTGCATGCTTGTATGCCATGGAGCTGAACGGAGGGAAAACATGCCTTGGGGGAAATTTTGACTATTGAACTGAGAATTCCAATAAGAACTCGGTTTTTTAGCATCTCCTTGTTGATTTTATGTGGTTATACATGCATAATGTTTTCAAGTTGCAATTGCAACCATAGAATAAGTCAATCAAGTTGCTCTTGTACTCCTGTAAATTCAACTGATGAAGCTATTAATATTGCAGAAATACTTCCTGAAAGAGGTATTCCAACTTGGTGGAGTACGAAAGAGGATAATTTTCTAACCAAGATGTAAGGTTTACATCAAATGCTTAAAATATTTGTTTGGAGGATTAAAGACCAAGAAGAAATAGGTGGACAAATAGAATGAACAAGTCAAGTCATTAGAGACATGCTAAGAAAGAAGGTTGTGTTGAAGGCTGGACAAGAAGAAAGAAATACATAGGAATTATATGGAGTTTCCAGAAGCTACGACAAATGGTTGAGAACACTGAGGACACTGTTACAATAAGGGGTGATGGATGTAATATCCCCCAATACACAAACGTTTTACATAATAATTATTTTACTATTTTATTTGTTTTGTTGGCTCATTAAACCTCCAATGGTTCCTTGGAGAACAAATGTAACTCAAATGTTATGCTTGGCATAAAGATCTCAATGACAGGGACAACCATGTTGAATGGGAAACAATGCATGTGAGAGTGGGGGATGTGAAGGGTCATTCTCAAGAAGTTGTTCCAGGCATGGGAAGGCTAGTATGGTGTTAGACACACCCTAGGGAAATGAAAATACAATGGAACAAAGGTTTTGTGGGCTGAAAAAGACCTAGACAAAGGAAACTACAAAAGGGTAAGGTTGCTGGAATAAATGGGGTTGGATGGCTGAGCACTCTATCTTAGGCAAGCTTAAGAAAACACCGCATGTGTAAGACAAGATATTCCTCACTGGAGAATTGGACTGAGTTTGACTGTCACCACTTTTGGCATGCATAATTAGCTTGGGGGTGATTAAGGACAAGGGGAACCTATAGGCCTAATATATGGTTGGGTGGAACATGGTTGTTCCCTATTCATTGTGGATCATGCTACAAACAGGTTCCATTTCTGGTTTGGCATTTCTACATTTTACCAAGATCAAAGTATATTCGGAGATGTGCTAATGTCTATTTCCATGCTTCCATTTTGATGATAAATTCCATATTTAGTGTATTGATAAAAGTTGATTATGATCGAGTGTATGCTCATACTCTATTTTGATTATCTTTGAAATGCCTTCGACACTATGGTTTCTTTATTGGATTAAAATGTTTAAGGCTTGGATGCTAGTGAATTTCAGATACATTGGTTTACATGCATAGATGTGGTCTACTCACTATTAGTTCTATGTTTCATGTGTTTATATCTGTAATGTGTGTGGTTTCCTATTGTTGACTATTAGCAATATGCATTTTCTTTATATTTTTGGAACATGTTGATTGCTTGAAGTATGGAAATGCAATTTATAGCTCCTTGTTACCTGTGTCAAAGGTCTAAAGTATGGGTAATGTATCAGACTAGTTAGTGTTGCTATAGGGATTGGAAGTTTCCTTGCTAGCTATTGCTTCTAAAATGATGCTTATAAAATGGTGTCATCATGTTCTTCTTGATTGATTGTGCTTTTCCTTTGGAAATATTGGTAACTCAAAGGGGGTATTTTTTCTCTACATAGAGTTACATGTCTGTTGTATGATTTCCCTTGATGGATGAGTTCAGGGCTTATCTGAGTATGTATGAATGTGGGTGATAAAATTATAGATAAAGCATCTCTAGGTCTGTGGCTGAGAGAACTCCTCGTGAACTAGTGTGTGATCATGCCCTATTTTGAATGGCTAGGATTGATTAGGTTAGATAGCTTATAGATGATATGATACAACTACAGTGATTGATGCTTTGTATATGGGTTTTATATTTCTGCAAAGAAAAGTATTCATGGTTGGTTAAGAATCATATTATGATTGCATTGGATGCGTAGATCATGGAGGAAGTAATGCATGTAGTCTACCTTACTTCTTTGAAATTTTTTTGTTGTTATAGTCTTCCTAAAAATGCATCTCTCATGCTTAAATGAAGGCATAGGACTGTGTTGATTTATGGAATCTGTGGCTTTAGAATCCAAACTCTGTTTTAGGGGGTTTGAGGTTGTTCTTAGGTATATGAATTTTCTAAACCTTGGTATCTGTTGTTGTGTGATGGGTTTTTGATACTTTACTATTATCTTACTAAGGTCCTATTGTAATAAAATAATATAGAAGGCCCAGGTGCTGAATGGATTAAGTTTTAGATCACCTAAGGAAAAGCACAAAAATATAGTCTAAATATTTTGAGTAGATTAATGCGATTACACTATCCTTATTTTCATAACTTTCTATGCTTTTGCTTAGAGCTTGGAGGCTAAAATCCTGGTTGCAGAGTCAGAATGCATCTACCTCAAGAGGTTTCACACTGTGTAATCTGTCTATGAAGGGAAGAAGGCAGGGGGGTAAAGAGGAGAAATTTTACAAAGCGACAAGGTGAGAATGTTTTTTCCGTGATCCGCGTGCCACCTAGTGGAAAGCGGAAAGCAGAAAAGAAATACCAAGGTCATCAAAGTGTTAAGTTTTGTGATTCATGATATGCATAATGCAAATAAAAACGTAGAAAGGTTGAGTTAAATACTTAAAAGGGTTAATATTTCTTTGTTATGTGATCTGCATAGCGGAAGGAAGAAATCCAAAAGAAAGGATAAACCTTGAAGTTATTAATACTTCCATAATCCATGATCCGCACAACAGAAAGTGGAAGGTAAAGTTAGAGTCTTGAAGTTATTAAAACTTCCACGATATGCGATCTGCATAGGAGGAAGGTAGAAGGCCATTAACAAGTTTTTTTGCACATTTGAGATTTCGATTTTTGAGTTTCAAAGTGCGAAAGAAGGAAAGAAGAAGTGTGGAATTCGAAAGGCGGATAGGTCATTAAACGTTCCTTCGCACATTTGAGTTTCCAATTTCTGAGTTCTGAAGTGTGGAAGGTGGAAAGAAGGAGTGCGAAAGGAAGAAAGGTCATTAAAAAGTTCCTTGACACATTTGAGTTTCCTATTACTTAGTTCCAAAGTGCGGAAGGCGGAAAGTGGAAGTGCGAAAGGAGAAAAGGCCATTAAAAATTTCCGTCCAACATTTGAGTTTCCTATTTCTGAGTTATGAAGTGAGGAAGGAAGAAAGTGGAAGTGTGGAACGCGGAAGGTGAAAAAGAAGTTAAAAAGTTCCCTCACACATTTGATTTTCTAATTTCCAAGTTTTGAAGTGCAGAAGGAAGAAAGCAGAAGTGTGGAAGGCGGAAAGGACATTAAAAGTTCCTTCGCACATCTGAGTTGTCAGTTTTTGAGTTCCGAAACGTGGAAGGTGGAAAGAGAAAGTGAAGGAGGAAGGCAGTTAAAATTTCCTTCGCAAAATGAGTTTTGATTTTTGAGTTCTGAAGTGTGGAAAGCAGAAAGAAAAAGTGCGAAAGGTGGAAGGTGGAATGGCTATTAAATATTCTCGTCGTAGATTAGGTTTTCGATTTCTGATTTCTGAGGTCGAAAATGTAGAAAGAGGAAATGCAGGAGGTGGAAGGTGGAAGAGTGTTTCAATTTTTCCATCACTCAGTATGTTTCCAATTTCTGAGGTCAAAAGGGCAGAAGCAGAAGTGCGGACCACAGAGTTGAAAAAATTCAGTTTATGTGTGGAAACGCTTCTTCTGGTTACAGAGGTAGATTTAGTAGCAGGAGGATGATTCTTCTTGCATATTTTCATGTTGGTTATCTACTTTAAGCTTAAGGATGGATGTTTATGAAGTTTATATCCAGCTATTATATGAGAGGAATCATATTTGCAAAATTGTTTATATATGCATTTTTGCATAGAGGTTTTTTGGAGACGTTACAAAAACTACGTATAAGGATGGTAACATTGCTGACATATTTATGAAGAAATTTTTTTGGTTGCACGGAATTCCGAAGGTAGTAATTTCTGGTAGAGATTCTAAGTTTACTAGAAATTTTTGGAAATCATTTTTCAAAGGACTAGATACTAAATTAAATTTCAATACTACTTATCATCCGCAAATGTATGGACAAATAGAAAGAGTCAATGAAGTTCTAGAATACATGTTATGGGTGTATGTTAGAGACTATCCAAAGAAATGGGATAATTATTTTCACTTATTCGAATTTCCATATAATAATCATTATCAAGCTTCAATGAAACTCAGGCCTTTTTAAATACTGTATGGTAGGAAATGTAATACTCCCATTTTATGGGGTAATCCAGTTGGTATATTTATTTTAGGACCTCGCATGTTAAAACAACTGGAACTAATAGTGAAACAAGTAGAAAGGAATTTGAAAATTGCATGAGACAGACAAAAGACCATGAAAAACTTAAAAAACTCAGAAAGAATTCCAAGTAGGTGAGAATGTGTTTGTGAAGGTAAAACCCAAAAAAAACTCCTTTAAGTTGGGGAGTTGTGCTAAAATAGAACCCAGATATAGTGGACCATTCAAAATATTGTCAAGAGTTGGACCAATGGCATATTAGTTACCTTTTCCACCTAATATTACAATACATAATGTATTTCATATTTCCATATTGAAAAATTACGTGCACGTTGCTACACATCTGATCGATTGTAATTTTATTCAGGTAGAACTCGAAGGATATTTTCAGGTGGAACCGAACTGTATCATCAACATGGGGGATTTCTGTTCGAAATCACATCATTGGACAAGTAAAAGTGAAAAGGAAGCACCTTAGTCCAAATGAAGCAACTTGGGAATTGGAGAGTCATATGCAGGAGCCAAATCCAATTATGTTCGAGGAAGACTCAGAAGAAACATAAGCAACATCGAGGATGATGTTGACCTTAAGGGAGGTGTTTGTAACCCACCTAGAACTGAAAAATAAATATTTTTCTTTATTTGAGAAACATTGTGCTAAAAGTTATTGTAATTTTTTTATGACCAAGTTGGTGAAGGATGACTGTAATTGAATATTTTATTTATTTAAATAATTAATTAGAGAGACACCTATCCAAAAGTGACTATTGAAGGGTGTTCACTAACCCACAAGGAGGAATGAGCAATTGTAGATGGATAAATGACAAGTGGCAGTAGTAGCATTTCACTTTATAGCTATTTCAAGAGGAAAAATCCCTAAAATTGTGGTCATGTTCCTTGGGAAGAGGAATTGGGCAGGTGGCTCCTTTAATTTCAAAATTGACCCAAAGACCTAGGCAATCTTATAAATACCATCGAATGGAGAAGGAGGCTCATGACATTCTATTCCAAGTGATTAGGCCCTTGTGAATTGTTGCAAACTAAAAAAGTCAGACACACAAGAGGAATTTGATGAGGGGATAACTAAAGTGAAATTGCTGAGAGTTAAGTCTGCTAGTGAGTTTGCTAAGTTGCAGAGATCTTATTGTGTGGTCAGTTGCATGGTATCTTCGTCCTAGTGGTTCAATGAACAGGATCAGGGATCCTAAAGAGGGTGATATTGGCTTTTTTTGGGAGATGGTTGGGAGGAATAGTGTTCTTTGGGTGGTTTTCCCCCTTCAGCAATTATCTGGGTTCTAAGTTGTTTTGTTTATTATTTATTATTTTATTCTATACTTGTATCTTGACGTTTTATGAAGGTTGATGGATTCTATAAATTAGTAATTGTTTTTAAATTGGAAAAGGTTAGAAATATCATAGCACTATATATATATATATATATATATATATATATATATTTTGAAGTATTTCATAGCCGCTATAATGTTTAATAGTAATTGTACAATAATGTAACTGTTCAGTAAAATAAAATTTGTAGATATGTTCCTATGATATTATAATTAGGTTTCTGAGTTTAGTATACTAATTTTCTTTAAGTTAAATCATTTACAGTCATAGATTACGATAAACCTTGTTAATTAAAATAATACATTCATTTCATCTAGTTATTACTTAATATATTTATAAATCTAATTAAATTACTAAGTTTTCAACCTGAGTTCAAAACCCTTATCAATTATTATAGTTGAGTTCACTTAGATAGTAAATTATTATTACAATATTTAGTAGCTCTCTATTCATTAAAAGAATTTTAGGATGAGAGTCTTATAATTAAAAGAAACTTCCAGTTCATTCAAGAGGCCTAGATTTACACAGAAGTCAAACTATGGCTTAAAGGATTCAAAGAAACTTAAACATGAATCATTTTATCTCTAAAGAGAATATATA
>LPNX010562793.1:359359-448469 GCA_001517045.1 Pseudotsuga menziesii
CGCCTATAAATTATTTAACCTTTAAGTTAAAGAACAACCAAGTCAAGGGTTCAAACCCTCTAACCCCTCGACAGTCGAAGGGAATGTATACTACAGTTAGGGTTTGACACACATCAATTATGAACTATAATATAACATGTAAAATTATTAAGGATATATAGGTTAAAACCTTACGGCTCAAACCAATTTTATATTTACAACAATCAAAATTTAAATGATGGAATAGTTGCATTAACATGAAATACACAATGGCCTCACAGAACTAAAATATTCTTTAAAAAAAACAAAGTAAAAATCCCAAAGAAGAAACCATAATACTATTTCGAGAATGCTATTGATAGGTCGCAACACCTTTGTTGAAGTTCGGGAGTCATTTTAGTTTTCTACTATAATATCCATTTTCAAAATAACATTGATAATAAGGAGAAAACATAACCACATGTACAACCCTATTGATTTCTCTATTCACAAACATCCTTACGACTTCATCACTCACTGAACAAATGGATTTGCTAGTCTATTCTAATTACTATAAGCTTTTACTTAAAACATTTTCAATATTTTCAGTGTCCTCATGACCTTAGTTTCTTTAACCAACAGATACAGTAGATAAACCATGACACCATAATAAACGATTTTGTCAATGTCGTGGCCTCACGGCCAAAAAATTTATAATAGAAATAAAATGATGTATCAAGAGTACAAATAATTGAAGGTGCAAGTACTTAAAAATAGAAAACGATAGAAATAATTCTAAACCATAAGCATTGTTCCAAAAAACAAAATTTCGTAGGAGTTGAAGCTACATACTAAACGTGGTCTCACATTACAGTCTCCTTTAGAATCCACGGTCGAAGGGAGACCATTAGTACAAAATTACTAAAAAAATCCATAGGAATAACCTCAATGGTTTACTAGCTCAACGAAAGGGACACACATAAATCATTCCAACTCTAGAGATTGTGGGACCGACCATAGACTAGTAGAGACATAACTAGCGGAGCCATAAGAGAAAGGAATGGAGGTTCCAGGTCTTACCAGGCCATGCGTTTAGTCACAGAGACTGGTCCCTTTATACACACAACAACCCAACAAGAACGTCGTGCCATGAAAACAACACGGGGTTATTCTTCATGTCATAACCCCAAAATTTCATAAAAATTTAAAATTTTTAATGTAACATAAAATGTCTAAATACGCAGTTTAGTAACCTCTAGCAGCTAGCAGAAAAATGAAACAGTTGACAATATGCATTGATTTACTTCAAACACATAAAAACTAATACCATTTAATTTTGATATGTTATGTATGTGACCTGTATTCAGTTGCTTCTAGCTATACGGATAATTTTACTTTTTGGAAAGTAGGTGAAATCTATCTTTGAAAACTTGGGCTTACTTAGCATTATCCTAACGCAGATGGATTACTGATTCTTACAGGTTCAACAAGTAATTATCGATCAAGTAGAAGTTTAATTCATAAGGTAGTAAAAAGTAAATCTGTTGCATGATAATATGCTAGAAAAATAAACTGATTATTCTAAGCAAGCTCTGATGAGGTAAAGTAATTGTCTTCTATTGTTTTGTTTCTAAGACAGTATTCAAGTTTAGATATTAAGATCAATATCATTATCATATTCAGGGAAAAAATAGATACTTACTATGAGATTAAAGCTCAAGTTCTTCGTCATACATTTACTTTCATTTTAAGATGCTTATGTCACTAATGTTATGTTTAAAAGTACTGTCTCTTATTCAAGGAAGTACTCCTATCAATCTATATAGTAAAGATTTCCGTTAGAGCACATGTTTCTATTTTGTCTTTTTCTTACTAACCATGGAATTTATTAACTTGTTTGTTTGTATGTCGGTATGCTAAGCATCAAGTTATAGACTTCAGTACTTAAACTATTGCTTTGCGGCTTGTATCATTGTAACTATATACAATACCCCTTAATTTATAATGTTCCAATATAATTGTTACTTGCATCATGTAGAATCTACTACCTGGAAATTTCCATGACATTATCAGTTTGGTTCTTGTAACTAGATACATCATCCTAAGATGGAACATTACCTACTACCAAATTTTATAAATCCTGAATCATACGTAAATACATTAGGAGTGTTATTCCTATAATTTATAAACCTTGTACATGGTTTATATCATAGTAAAATTACTATCCTAATGTTGCCTCACTTTTATTAAGATGTAGTGTTAAATAACTACTATGGTAGATTTTACTACCTAGAACTTCTAATATGAGGTCTATATCAAGTGAAACAAGATTGCAAAGATTATTATACTATGCTAGAACCTAGTAAACATAAACAATAAAAAATTGTCTTGTAAATAATGATAGGATTCATTATTATGGTCATTGGCATGTTGGGCATACAAGACATTATTTGCAAAAGCTTACACCAAGGTCGAGCTTCATGCTTGTGTATTTTACATGGTTCAAATACCATTACTCTATAGTCAACTAACATATTTATTTATTAGTAACTAAAACTAACCTTAAACCATCGATTTTCAATAGTCTAGTTTTGAGCTACATATAATATATAAATATATAAAAATCGTTTTGCAAAGTAAATATACAAATGGTATATTGGATAAGTTTATTGTATGGTCGACTTGGCATTGTTCCAATAGCAAACTCAACATTATGAAATCATTGTTATCAATTAACACAAACTCGATACCATCGTTCACAATATTATAGTTTATGTTTTCATTAATGAACATACATATATACACTTTATAGTCATGTGCATAAGTGTTTATTGATCATGGCAATAATTTGATAATTGGAAAATGCAGATTTGACTATAGACTCGATGCTTGAATGGTTAAAAGATTTGGATGACACGTGGTCACCTCTCGTCCATGCATTGGTGACTTAAAAGACTTGGAAAACCCTATTCTCTTGTCATTTACCACCGAGGGTTTCGCTGGCCTGCGGGCTGCTCTGTGTAGTTTCCATGGCGGCCATGAGAGGCTGTTCCTCTGCTTTATTTTATGTAACTTGTGTTTACTGTTGCTGTAGTATCAATACTCAGTTTATGAATCTTCATGGTTGTGAACCTACTGCGTGAGTGGTTACTTGTTTATGTGTTTGGCTCTCGGCCTGTCCATAGTTTCAATTTTGTTCTTCTCATGGCTTGTCACGGCTTTGTGAAGCTTAAGCTTCTTTGTCACTGTCATCACTCTAGGGTCGGTATAGGGTTTGAATACTCCTCTGTGTAAATTTGGTAAAGCTGGTGACAACTTCTTTGCTGCTCGAAAATCTCTTCTTCTTGCAGGTAAAGACAAACCCAACTTTTCATTATGAAAATTCTTTGTTAAGTTACTATTATGGTTAGGGTTTTCAGCTTAAAATGTTGAGCGTTACTCTAACAATTGACAATGTGGTCTTTGCAGGAACTATTGGTAGTTTCAAACTTTAGTGGAAAGGATTACGACGGCTGGCTTCAATGGACTCATGGCCCCAACCGGTAAGCCCTGAGTTCAAACATGGGTTTTGCCTTATTTGCAATGACGGTTGTTGAAGGAGAAACACAGTGTTGGGAAGTTTGTTTTGATTTCTTCGTTAGTTAAGAGGTTTAGTTCGATGTTCACTTGAGTTCACTTTAAAACCCTAGCAGATATGCTGGGTAATACCGGCCTTTGAGCCATGATGTGTATTTTTTTTAAGTTTAAGCCTTACAGCCCGACAATGTAATACAGTTGATTTTTAATTAAAACAATTTGTTTAAAATTCAAGCTCTATCTCTTTTTTATAGTGGTTTTATTAACCTGTAAATTATATATTTATTTTACTGTTTATAAATGATGCTTATTTTTAGATAAAGACTGTAAACAGTCAACAATAAGAATTGTAGTTTTCTTGTTAAGTTTACTTACATAGTTAGCAATGTAAATGGGTAAAACTTTAAGAAATTAATTTATAAATGGATAGATTAATTGTTAGGATTTCGACCCACAGTTTTTCCTCGCACAAATATAGTTAGCTTCTGAATATGAAATTCTTAGTATTATTTTATTTAATGTTTATATTTACATTT
The DNA here is from genome assembly GCA_001517045.1 of Pseudotsuga menziesii. Taxonomy (NCBI): domain Eukaryota; kingdom Viridiplantae; phylum Streptophyta; class Pinopsida; order Pinales; family Pinaceae; genus Pseudotsuga; species Pseudotsuga menziesii. The sequence continues at coordinate 363,430 of LPNX010562793.1, forward strand.
GTTTTGTTTATTATTATGTAGCTTAGAATTCTTCACAGCTTTGTAAAGAATAATAGGTTAACTCTGTAAAAAAAATAGAAGTTTAACTCTGTTTATTTGTCATAAATATATGGTTTATAAACATAACCCTAATCTGGTTTATTAAGTAATAGTTTAAGATCTAGTAAATAGTTTAAAAGAAATACTATGTCGTTAATAACTTGTTTATATACTTAGCTGTTATCTTCTATAAACTATTATTTATATCAGTATACTATTACTATAACTCTTAATGTAGTTTACTATTTCTTTTCCTACATTTTTATTTAGTTATACTAAATTAACCAGTAAATAAGAATAAACTATAACACTACTTTTCATTGTACTGTAAACATTGAAATAAATTCTATTTTCATTTACATACAGATGCAAAACTCACATTTACTATTTTCATTTCATTACAAAGATTATGTCATTTACCTTAAACCAAATAATTGTGCTAGAGTACAGCCTGTAACCAGGTGTGGAAAAACATAGCTTAGAATTTAAATCCTTTCTATTTCATTATTTTCCTAAATCATTTCCATTTCTATTAACAGTGTAATAAGAATATTAACTCAACAATTTACAAATTGTTGTTTCTCTTGGGAGCCGTTAGGTCTAGCAGGGTTTGAAGAGGAGCGCGGAAGTGCTGGTCAAGGCATGTTGTTTCTTGTCGACGTCGAGTTGTAGGTTGTGCTTAGATTCTTGGCCTCCTGCAGGGTGCCATGGTGGCCTTAGGCAAGGGGAGCCTGCTCAGGATGATGGGGCTCCTAGCGTGAGAAGGAAGGAGCTGACAGAGGACGGAAAGGGGGACGGGTCTCAACTTGTGTCCATAAAAGGCAAGCAAGCGAGTACTGGCGGTTGTTTCCCAAGAATGGAATCCATCCCCATGATTCAGATCAGATCCAAGGCAGTCAGGGGCAAGAGAGAGACTTGGAAGGAAAATGCACTAATAGGGAAATTTGTGGGGATTTGGCCAAAGGAAAAATACCTGGGCAAGTGGATCAATGGGGTGTGAAAACCTAAAGGCCACTACGATCTCCATCTAGGTTCCAAGGGTTTCTTCACCATTATCTTCTTTAACCAGGAAGACAGGGATAGAGTCATGGAGGGCGGTCCATATTTCTTCTTCTTGGTTGACCTATTCCTGCGGCCATGGAAGGAGTGTTTTAACCCAGAAACAAAAGACATGACAGTTGCCTCAGTTTGTATTCGCCTCTTTTCCCTCCCGGGAAAATACTGGGACATGGAGACCTTGTCAGACATTGGAAAAAACGTGGGAGAGTTCATAAAAATAGCAGAACAAGCAAGGATCCAAAGGTATATGGCCTTTGCCTAAATTTGTCTTTACATGGATCTATCTAGAGAGCTACCAGAAGAAATCAGTTTAAACTGGGAAGATGAGGAATGGATTCAGCCTATTGACTACGAAGAACTCCCCTTTAGATGCCGGTACTATCATGAATACGGTCATTTGGGAAGAAACTGCCCCATAGATAGCCTTCGGCCTGAACCGACTGCCCCTACGCTGCCCAAAGCTATGGTAGAAGACAGGTTCACCCAAGTCAAGAACAAATGACGCAGCAAGGGGGGGGTTAAAACCTCGGTGCACCTGGAATCAATGCCCAATGAGAAAACTCAAGGTAACTCATTTGAAGCATTAGTGTCCCTAGAAGAGGGAGAACAGATTCAAGCTGTGACAATGAATGAAGACCAGCAGGAAGGCCCATCCAAATCTCCAGTAATTGAGGAAACCCAACAGATGGAAGGAATGGAGGAGGACGAAGGGGAGGACATGGATCTGGGCGAGTTAGACCTGGATTCCATAGAGGAAAAATACAAAAAGAAAGGAAAAGGGTATGTCTCGAGATGTTAACTTGAACTTCTCCAAGAAGCCATTATCCGAATGGGTGCAGTGGAAAGCTTGGGGATCGACCCAGATGCCCAGAAGGGCAGTAAGAGGAAATCTCCAGAGGAGGAACTACGTCATAGGAGGAAGACAAATAAGCAACGTATAGCAGTGGTTGGAGTGCGTTTGATCAAATCCGGTCAGTATCCTACGATCTAGGCGGCCTTCTCTGAAGCTAAAAAGGTTTGTCAATGAAGCTAATTTCATGGAATATAAGGGGGTGTGGTAACCCTAGGAAGTGGAAATCACTAAACCATAAGATTAAGCAAGAATCCCTGGATATTTTGTTCCTCCAAGAAACCAAGTGTTGTTATGGGGGCCTTGCAAATTTTAAGGACAAGATTTGGAAGGGAAGTCAGGTCATGGCCATAAATGAAGCAGGACAATCGGGCAGTATTGCTATCCTTTGGCAACCACGATCGATGGAATTCTGCAACTGGCGGGACAATAAGTTTTCCCTAATGGCATATTTTTTCTTTTTGGATTCTGGAGTCCAGGGAACGATTGGAAACATCTATGGACCCAGCTGTTTCCCTGAGAAGCAATCATTTATGGATTTCCTCAATTGGCTCCAGGAGAAAGCGAAGCAGGGGTCATGGGTGCTAGGGGGCGATTTCAACCTTATCATAAATCTTGGGGAAAAGAAAGGTGGAAGAAGAGCCCTGGACAAATACCAGGAATCTTTCAGTGAATTCCTTGCTCAGAGCTCGCTGGTTGACCTGGAAACTGGGTGTGGCTGGGTCATGTGGAATAATAAGCGTGGAGGGGAGCACTTGGTGGCCTCCTTTCTGGATCATTTTTTGGTGTCAGAAAATTTCATGCATAGTAGGGGGGGGATTCTGGCTGATGTCCTCCTGGTGACTAGCTCGGATCACTGGTCCATCAGCCTCTCTTGGGATTGGTCTTGCTCCCCTAGGGGAAAACCCTTTTATTTTGAAAGTTTCTGGATGGAACATAAGGACTTCAAGGACTTGGTAAGTCAGTGGTGGCAAGAACTGGTCCCCCCCCCCTCCCCCCCCTAGGATCCATAATGTTTTGATTCTAGCAAAAACTCAAGGCCCTGAAAGCTAAGATCCATACGTGGAACAGAGAGGAATTTGGAAACATTTTTTAGCACAAAAAACAACTGTTGCTGGAGCTGGATCTCATCAACAGAAAGGGTATGGAAGATGGCTGGAACGAGGACATGAAAAAAAAGAAAAGGATCTTACGGGGTAGTTGGAAGCTAGGGAAAAACAGGAGGCGTTGTAATGGCAACAGAAGGAGAGGGTAAAATGGCTGAAGAAGGGTGAGAGAAACACTAAATTCATTCATAACTCGGTGATCTAGAATAGGAACAGTTCTAGAATCCAGAGGCTTAAGACTAGAGTAGGAAACAGAGTGGAAACTAGGAGGGAGATAGAATCTGAGCTCACTCAACACTTCTCGAAGATTCTCAGGGAATATGAGGGGGATAGAAGCTGAGACATTGAACAAATAACTAGGTTAGTTCTTAGGCTGGTCACTGGAGAAAACAATGAAATGCTAAATAATCCCATTGGGATGCAAGAAGTTGAGGAAGTAGTAAACCAAATGGCTCTGGGAAAGGCTCGTAGACCAGATGGTTTCTCATCCAAATTCTTCCATTTCTTTTGGGATCTTGTTAGGGAGGATGTGCTCGATATTGTGGAGGAATCTAGAACCAAGAAAGGGTTCCTTAAAGCCTTCAATGCTACTTTCCTCACCCTCATCCCAAAAGAGGCAGGAGCAGATACCCCCGACAAATTCAAACCAATAGCACTATGCAATGTCATTGACAAGATCATCTCCAAAGTCATTGCTAATAGGCACAAACCCCTCCTATTGATGCTTATAAGCCTAGAATAGTCTAGTTTTGTGGAAGGTAGGAAAATTCTAGATGGGGTTATTCTTGTGCATGAAGTGTTGCACTCCCTCAAAATCTCAAGATCTCCTGGGATGATGATTAAGCTATATATTGCAAAAGCTTACGATAAGCTCAACTGGCAATTCATGGAGAAGATGTTGGGAGCCTACAGCTTTTGTCCCGACTGGGTTGAGTGGGTCATGGGCCTGGTTTCCTTTCCATTCTTTAATATCCTCCTTAATGGATCTCCGACTTCCTCCTTTCAGCCTTCTTGTGGCATTCGCCAAGGAGACCCTCTGTCCCCTTTTCTTTTCATCCTCATGGCTGAGGGCTTGAGTTGCCTCATCATGGACCAGGTTGAATGTGGGGAAATTTGTGGAGTGAAAGCGCATGAGGGGGTGCCCTCTCAGACCCACCAACAATTTGTGGATGACACTATGCTCATGGGGCACCCTTCAGTCCAAGAAGCTCGAAGCTTCAAAAAAATTCTGGACCTTTTTGCTCAGGCCTCAGGCTTGGTAGTCAATCCCAATAAATCTCAGGTTTTCTTTGTCAACACTCCCTCAGCCACCCAAAGGAATATCCTAAGAATCTTGGGTTTCCCCAAAGGGGCTTTCCCATCTATGTACCTTGGCATTCCCCTGGGGATTGGAAGGTCAAAAAAAGAAGCATTGCAGGAACTTTTTGATAGATTAAAGCAGATATTATTAAGCTGGGTGCTTCACGCCCTTAACTTTCCCAGTAGGCTGATCTTGGTCAAGTCCATCTCACAAGCGATGCCAAATTACCTTTTTTCAGTCTTAGCTGCAACAAAGGCTATCCTTAAGAAAATCCAGAGTATTCAGTGCAATTTTCTTTGGGGGAGACATGGGGAGAAGGCCAAATTATCTTTGGTAAGATGGGAGGATGTTTACAAACCTAAGTAATAGGGAGGACTAGGCCTTAGGGATCCTGAAGTAATGTCGAAGATCCTTAGGGCCAAGGTTTTGTAGAGATGGGTTAATCATTCATCAGAACCATGGGCAAAACTATGAAGAATACAATATGCCAGGGGCAGACCCAGACATCTCCTAATTCGCTTCAACGAAGCCCCTAGTGGATAATCCATATGGTTGAAAGCCATGGTGGGTAAAACAATTATCCAAGAGAATAGTTTCTGGGAGATCAAGGATGGTAGAAGGGTGAAGTTCTAGGAAGATTCATGGAACCAGTTCCCCATCCTTGGTAGGGATCCTCGATGGGCTCTCATCAAACAACAGGAGTTCGAGAGGGGCAGGATTCTGGTGAACCAATCATGGAGGTGGGTTCCAAATGGATCACCATCTGTGGAACTTCCCTAAGAAACCTAATTTTATGAGTGAGGAGCATTGGGAAGCCTTCCAGGAGGAATTGAACAAACGCTTTATCAAGGCTCAAGAAGGCCCTGATATCTTACGATGGGGATATTCATCAAAAGGATCCTTTAGTGTCAAGGACGCCTACATTATCAGGATTTTGAGGAATGTGGCGACAGATGACATCTGGAAAAAAATTGAACTGTCCACTTATGGCCCAAAGTGGCCCTCTTTGTTTGGCTAGTGGTCAGAGGAAGGATCCTCACTTGTGAAAACTTATGAAAGTAGGGGATTATTAGACCATCCCAGTGTTGTCTGTGTTATCAAGCGGAGGAGATGATGGGTCACTTGCTGGACAACTGCCCTTTTGCAGCTACAATTTGGGAGAAGGGAGCGATGAAGTTGCGATGGAGCGACAGGAATTGGGGCCAACCCTCCCAAACCATAAGAGAATGGTGCCCAAGAGCCTTCAAAAATCCCATTATCAGAACTATTTGGGATGCTTTCCCAGGCATGGCCATGTGGTGTGTTTGGAAGGAGAGGATTGCTAGGATCTTCTAAGACCAGTGCAAAGATATGGAGGCGGTCTGGAACATGGTGCAAGACAACCTGATATCATCTATTAGGTGCATGCAGTGGCACGAACAGGATAAGATTTTCTTGAGGGAAGAAGTCTAGATCGTAGAGAACTGGGGGCTAAATAGAACTTTGTTGGTTACTCTGCATTATTGGGACAAACTGTGCTTCCCCTCTAGCCCAACGATTTGGTCGGTTCCTCCTCCCGGTGTTTTCAAACTAAATTTCGATGGCGTGTCTCGTGGCAACCCAGGTATAGCTAGTTTTGGTGGCCTTTGCCATGATCATGAGGGAAGGATCAAGAAGGTGTTCATGGGAACTATAGGGTAGGATACAAACAATTCAGCTGAGTTGGAAGGCCTCATTTGAGGCTCAGAAGTGCTGATCAATGGGGGGTTCCTTCCGACGATAATCGAAGGTTATTCCAATACTCTTATCATGTTGGCAAAGTGATTACTAAATGGACAAACATTGAAGAAGATCTCTCCTGGTTGGCGCCTAGCATACAGATTGGAGCGACTGTGTGTCCTTCTCCATGCTCACCCCGCCATCTCTTTTCACCACATTAGAAGGGAGGCCAACAAGGTTGCTGACTGTTTGGTGAATGGTGGCATGGAGTGTGGGTTTGGCTTTCGATGTGACAGGCTAGATAGTAATGAAGAGGATGACTGGGCCAAGTAATGTAACCACCTGGCCGTTAGGGATCTCTCTGAGGTAATATAGATGGATGATCAAATGGAAGGGAGGATAGATGGAGTAATATGGCATGAGAAATCCTACACGCGGCTAAGCTAATGTGGAATGGGACCGTTGGCATTAATGGCTACCATATCTGGAGCTGGTACTGCTCCATTATTTCATTTCTCATCGTAGCTCCACCACGCTTAGCACTGAGCGAGAGGACCATCGACCGGACAAGGTCCATTATCTCTACATGATGAGGGCTCTCGATCTCATGATGGGAATGACGCAGGATATGGTCAGGAATGGGAATGCTCCCATGAGTGTTCATCTATTTTATTCCAGAAATTTTGATCTCTGCTATGACGAGTTAGGCTCCAGAAAGAGCAGGATCACGTATCTATCTTTTGTCTTGCGCCATGTGTTAGAGCTTGGTCTTATTAGGGTGCTCCATCTTCACCCCCCGGTGCCTGTCCTGTCCTCGCAATCTTTCCCAATGGCCCCCAAGGGGCAGTTTAGAGGGGAGGTTGGCTCTGGGGAGGCATCTGGCTTATCTTTGGTTAAGGGGAAACCTGTCAAGTGCCAAATGCGTCAAGCAACCCGCACTCAACTCCAGGCTCAAGAGGAGGTGGACCTCTACAAGGAACACGTCCCGCTCAGTATCAGGCTCGAGGTTGAAAGGGTGGTGGAGGGACTTTGGGCGGAGGAGAAAGCCATGCCACGGGAGAATCTTCATGCAAAAGTAGCAGAATGGGTCTTGGACCCTGGCAACACCGCTGGCCATGCTTCAACATACGATCGTATGCTCATGATGCATTGGGTCACATTCCATTTGGTTTGGCATTTTGCAGTGATGAAGGAGGCCAAGGGAGATGGTGATTCAGAACCCGTTCCCTTCTGGAAGGAGCATAACTCAGAATGCCACATAATGCACTATAACCTTGACATCCTCCCTGCTCGTTTGGGATTTCTGTTTCACCCCGTGGATCATCGGGCCTTGGAGATAGCTAGACCTCAAGAGAGCACCATCTGAAGTAGTATGGCAGATGAAGGAGGACCAGTGGAAGTTTTAAACATGGTTGGCCCCATGAATTCTATATCGATGCTTGTGTCTGGCTCATAGCAACCAGCTGTCGGGAGCCCCTCAGCAACAATCCCTCACTGGAGCTCCCTCCCCTCTAGTCGGATATGATATCTCTTCCCAGTCTGTGCTTTTTCCTCTTTTTCTCTTTTGTTAATGTATTTTCAGTGTTATTCAGTCTAGATAGATGTAGCTCGTATGTTATTAGGCACTATGTTGTCAATTGGGGTCTGGGTGGTGACAGGTCCCTCAGGTCATCAATTTTTATGTGGGTGGGAAAACAATGTAATAGCATCAGGACCCATAGTAGGAACAGAGATATTAGGGGGTGCAAGAGGCTTTGGGAAAACTCTGTATTTTTTTTGGCAAATAAGATCTGGTTAAGTCCTGGATTGGTTTCCATGGGACTGGACTAAGGCCTCCCTATTTTTGGGTTGGCTCTAGATGTATTTTGCTCTGTAATTTGGCTTCTGTATAGTAATGCATGTTTTATTTACAAATAAAAAAACCTCAACAATTTACAAACTCATAAATAATTGCATTCATGTAACATCTAAACTAAGATTTATTTAACTAAGAGAGTAAAATAAATAACATAGAACCTATTGAGGACAAGACGACAACAGCTTTAGAAGGCCGTTCCTCCCTACCAACTCCTAGAGAGCGCTTAAACAATGCTTCCTCAGGACCCCCGAGCCTATTCCTGGTCTTCTTAGCTAAGAAATGGTGGAGATGCAAACAGTAGAACCCTCTGTCAATTGACTAGTTCAATACCTCAGTAAACCACTCTTCTCTCAGTAGTATGATCTTCAGCTTAAAAGTTGCAACTAGATCAATAAGTAGTTATCCCCTCAAATACTTTCCATATTTCCCTTCCATTGAATTTCTCTGAAGTACATTCATTCACCCTGAATGAAAACTACTCTAGAATGAGCAGCCTTAGCTCTCCTCAATGGGAATTTTTATAAAGATTACCTACGTCTTTTGGGTCAGTTTCATTAATTGAGCCACCTACTCTGATTCCACTTTCTTGGGGAATCATGACCACAAATGTAGGTAGGTTGCCACCTGCAATAGTTGGAAGTGGTTTGAGGATGCTACCACATGTCAGTTTTCTCTCCACCCAGTCTCCTCCACCAATTTGACCAGTAAACACTCTTTTAACAACTCTCCTAAGCTGTTGTCTCCTCATTTATCTATTTATAAATCAAATATTCAGAATTTACATTAAATATCCTTGACCGCACTGGCTCATCAATTACAACTTAGCATAAAATTTAACATATTGTTCCTCAAAATAATATAAAATTATTTTTGCAAAATTGGGGCATGTGACATACACACCCCCTTAAATTATAACATTGTCCTCGATGTTATTTATTCCTCGTCCTCACAATTCCCATGAAATAGAATTGGATATGCATCTCGCATAGGACTTTCCAATTCGCAGGTGGTTTCCTCTAGACTAAGGTGCTTCCATTGCACCTTCACCTGACCAATGGTCCGGTTCCGAAGTGTGATCTCCCTCCACTTGAGGATACAGTCTGGTTCCACCTGTACATCATTCAAGTTAACAACATGAGTAGTATCATGAACATATTTCTTTAATACAGAAATGCAAAAAACATTATGAACTCTTAAATTAGGTGGTAAGGCTAACTGATAAGCTACCTGTCCAATCCTGGATAGTATTTCAAAAGGACCACAGTAACGAGGTGCTAGTTTTGCACAACTACCCAACCTCAGAGAGCTCTTTTTGGGTCTCACCTTGATGAACACATGTTCACCTACCTGAAACTCTTTCAGATTTCTTTTAAGGTCTCCTTGACTTTTCTGTCGATCTTACAGAATTTTCAGATTACCTTGCATTTGCTTTACAATTTCTTCCATTTCTTTCAATAATTCAGGACCTAATACTAATTTTTCCACCAGATTAGTCCAAGAGATAGGATTGTTACACTTCCTTCCATACAAGATTTCGAAAGGACTAAATGTGTCTGAAGCTTGATAATTATTATTGTAAGCAAATTCTACTAGATGCAAATAATCCTCCCATTTACCTGGCTGATTCTTTACATACATTCTTAGTAGATATTCCAGTACTTGGTTTACTCTTTCAGTCTATCCATTAGTTTGAGGATGGAATGAAGTACTAAAATTTAGTGTAGTATTTAATCCTTTAAATAGATATTTCCAAAAGTTACCTGTAAATTTAGGGTCTCTATTCGAGATTATAACTTTCGGTATCCCATGCAGTCAGAAAATTTGCTTTAAAAAGATATCAGCTATGTTCGCATCTTTATACGTAGTTTTTACAAGTATAAAATGGGCTTCTTTACTTAATTTATCAACTACTACCATTATAGAATCATTTAAATTCTGATTTTTAGGCAGTCCGGTAACAAAATCAAGACTAATTATCTCCCATTTCTAGCTAGAAATGGGCAATGGCTGAAGTAATCTAGCTGGGTGTTGATGTTCAGTTTTTACTTGCTGACATTCAAAACATCTAGTGATATATTCTACCAGTTCAGTCTTCATATTTGGCCAAAAATATTCTTTTCTTAACATAGTTATAGTCTTCTGATAACCCAGATCGCCTTAGTAAGGAGTTTTATGGATTTCATCTAAAATTAATAACTTAACTTTAGGTACATTAGGTACATACATTCTGTCTTTATACAGTAAAAATATTTGTTCATTCAAGATGTATCCTTTACTTATACTTTCTGTTGGATTTTCTTTCGTTTTTGCTTGTAATTTTTGGTAAATTTCATCTTGTTCTAACCCTGCTTTAAGTTGTTCTTCCAGATCTGTTGTATAAGTGCCGATAACTGCTGTAAAGTTCATCCTTACATTTCTACTTAATGTATCAGCAACTTTATTTTCTTTCCCTTTAATGTGCTGAATTTCGAAATCATACTCACTTAGAAAAGCTAGCCACCTAGCTTGTCTAGCATTTAGGTTAGGTTGATCTAACATATATTTCAGTCCTTTATTATCTATCATTAGAATAAATTTTCTTTCAATTAAATGATGACGCCACATCTTTAGAGCATGTATGACAACAGCTAATTCAAAATCATAAGTTGCATAATTCTTTTCATGAATTTTTAATTTCCTAGATTCATAAGCGATAGTATGCCCTTCTTGAGTCAATACTCCACCTAAACCATCATTGCAGGCATCGGTACACACTACAAAATCTTTATTTGCATCAACTATTCTTAAAATAGGTGCATTGGTTAATAAAGTTTTTTACTTTTTAAAACTCTCCTCGGACTTCTAATTCCAATTAAATTTCTTTCCCTTCTTCTGCAAAGAGGTTATCAGATTTGCAATTCTCAAAAACCATTCAATGAACCTCCGGTAATAACCGATAATTCCCATGAAGGACTAAACATCAGTTATGTCTTTAGGAACTGGCCAATCTTCAATCATGCATTTATCTTTTCGGGATCGACCGAAATTCCTTCCTTAGTCACCACATGACCTAAGTACTAGATTTTATCCTTAAAGAAGTCGCATTTACTAAACTTTGAAAAGAGTTGAATATCTTGCAACTCCTGCAAAACTATTTTTAAATGTTCTTTATGCTCTTCTTCAGATTTTGAATAGATTAATATTTCGTCAATAAACATGACCACAAACTTATCCAAATATTTATGCATTACATAAGTCATTAAACACATAAAAATAACTAGGGTGTTAGTAAGCCCTAATGGCATGACGACAAACTCATAATGGCCATATCGAGTTCTAAAATCTGTTTTAAAGATGTCTTCATCTTTAATCCTAACTTAGTGATATCCAAACCTTAAATCAATTTTTGAAAATACCGTAGCTCCACGTAGTTGATCTAATAGATCATCTATGCGAGGTAACGGGTATCTCTTTTTAATATTCATCTTGTTCAACTGACAGTAATCTATGCAAATTCGTAGGGTTCTGTCCTTTTTCTTAACGAAGATAACAGGTGCCCCCCAGGGAGACACACTGGGTCAAATATACTTCTTGTCAATACGTTCTTTCAATTGTCACTTAAGTTCATTAAGTTCAAGTATGTTCATCCGATAAGGGGCCTTTGAGCTGGGTACTACACCAGGTACCAGCTCAATGGTAAAATCAAGTTCCCTTTTCGAAGGGAGTCCTAGAATTTCTTCTGAAAATACATCTGCATACTCTTTTAAAACTGGTATATCCTCCAATTCTAATTTATCTGTATTATTTAGATTTTCCTCATTAGTTACTCTTACTGCATAAGCCTTACAACCTTTCCTAACAGCTCTCTTAAGCTACAGAGCAGAAATCTACCTTACAGTTGTTTTTCTAGGGATTCCCTTTATGCTTATTGGTTTTCCATCTTTATTTATACCAGTAAAGGTTTTATCATAACACTTTAAGATCACCCATGTTGCTCTAACCAATCCATACCAATTAGTATGTCAAAAGAACCTAGAGGTAGTACATTAAGCTTTACAAAAGTTTCATATTGATCCATAACTACTGCACAATTCTTTACAAAACTAGTTACCTTCCTCTTTGCACCAGTAGCTAACTGAACTAACCAAGAACTTACAAATTTTTCAACAAGAAGCTTGCATTTTTCTACCAATTTAGGTGAAATATAACTTAAACTAGCTCCTAGATCAATTAAAATAGCTATGGGTGTTTGGTTTATCTTACCTTCTACTTCCATCATGGAATTTTGATAGTCTGCTTGTCAATTCTCCAAGGCTACATTGATCTTGGGCATAGTCCTCACTAAATCTCCAACAATTATCTCCTCCTGTATTGTATGGATATTACTGACATTCTTTTTCCAATTAGGACAGACTGAGGCATAATGGGGGCCATTACACTCCCAGCACTTTATAGGTTCTTTTCGTTCAAATTTTTTCATGTAATTACCATGATTATTAGCAGACTCTTTACTCTTTTGATTGTTCTGATTATTTGGTGAATTATTCTTATTCCCTTGGAAATTCTTATTAGAAAAATTTCTAGCCTTATTATTTTTAGAATTGCGATTGGGCACAAACTCTTTCTTATTTTGATCATAATTATTATTCTTTTTGGCCTTCTAGTTGGCCATACTCTCCTTTTTCCTATTCTGTTCATAACATAAATTAGCTTTCCTCATAGCTTCTTCCAGAGTTTTAGGATTTTCATACTCAATCCTATCCTTTATGTGATAAGGTAGATAGCTCAGAAACCGTTGTACCTTTGGTTTTTCATCTACAAGGTACATACCTAAGCAGACTTAAAAGCTTACTGTTCAAATCTTTCATAGTCATTGTACCTAGTTTAAGTTCATAGAATTCTTTATCTCTTTCTTCATAGTACTATTCAGATAAAAATTTCTTTTTAAAGTACTTCTTGAAGGCACTCCAATTTATGTTCTTTTCTTATATTGGTTTAACTCTCTTTAAATCTTGCCACCAAATATCAACTTTCCCTGAGAGATTATAGATAGCCATTCTAGCCTTTAATTGGTTAGAATAGTTATATATATGAAAGTACTTCTTCATCCCAGATAACCAAGATTCCTCTTCCTCCCCCTTCTCAGTTTTTAAAGGTTGGCGGTTTGATCTTTTTAAACTCTCCAAAAATTTCTTCATATTGTTTATATTTTCTCTTTTTGGTATAGTGATTATCCTCACTACTATCACTAGTAGAATGAAAATTACGTTGATCACCAAACACTTCGGAAGATGATCTGATTCCATTTTTAGTCTGTTTAATCTTTTAAAACTTATGTTGGTAACTTATATCTTCTGAATCAACTCTTTTACCCCTTCCCTCAGTTTGAAATCTTTCTGTTATGATCTGATTTAGCTCCTCCTGAGCTCTCAGAATGCTCTCATTTTCTTTTTTAACAGATTCAATTTCAGATTTTAATTCTTTTACTGTTTGTAAAAGTTCTAAGCAAGTAGTGGTTGTGTCTTCTTGTATCGGGTCTCTTTGTAAGTTTTCTTCTTCAGTAAAGGGAGATTCCTCTTCTGCATATTCCTCCAGTCTTTCCATACCTATTGTTAAACTCAGAAACAAATTTCTCTGTTGAATAACATTAAAAGAAAACAACATCAGCAAAATGATTTAATACACTGTTTCATATAATCAAGTTGAGCTTCATCAAGGCCTAGTGTTTGAACCTAGCTCTGATACCACATGTCATAACCCCAAAATTTCATAAAAATTTAAAATTTTTAATGTAACATAAAATGTCTAAATACGCAGTTTAATAAATTCTAGTGGCTAGCGGAAAAATGAAACAGTGAACAATATGCCTTGATTAACTTCAAACACATAAAAACTAATACCATTTAATTTTGATATGTTATGTATGTGACCTGTATTTAGTTGCTTCTAGCTGTACTGATAATTTTACTTTTTTGCAAGTAGGTGAAATCTATCTTTGAAAACTGGGGCTTACTTAGCATTATGCTAACGCGGATGGACTGTTGATTCTTACAGGTTCAACAAGCAACGATTGATCAAGTAGAAGTTTAATTCATAACGTAGCAAGAAGTAAATCTGTTGCATGTTAATATGCTAGAAAAATAAACTATTTATTCTAAGCAAGCTCTAATGAGGTAAAGTAATTGTCTTCTATTGTTTTGTTTCTAAGACAGTATTCAAGTTCATATATAAAGATCGTTATCATTATCATATTCAGCGAAACAATAGATACTTATTGTGAGCTTAGAGCTCAAGTTCTTCATCATACATTTACTTTCATTTTAACATGCTTATGTCACTAATGTTATGTTTAAAGGTATTGTCTCTTATTCAAGGAAGTACTCCTATCAATCTCTATAGTAAAGATTTCCATTAGAGTACATGTTTCTATTTTGTCTTTTTCTTACTAACCATGGAATTTATTAACCTGTTTGTTTGTATGTGAGTATGCTAAGCATTAAGTTATAGACTTCAGTACTTAAACTATTGCTTTGCTGCTTGTATAATTGTAACTATATACAATACCCCTTAATTTATAATGTTCCAATATAATTTTTACTTGCATCTTGTAGAATCTACTACCTGGGAATTTCCATGGCATTATCAATTTGGTTCTTGTAAGTAGATACATCATCCTAAGATGGAACATTACCTACTACCAAACTTTATAAAGCATAAATCATAGGTAAAAACATTATGAGTGTTATTCCTATAACTTATAAACCTTGTACATGGTTTATATCATAGTAAAATTACTATCCTAATGTTGCCTCACTTTTATTAAGATGTAGTGTTTAATAACTACTATGGTAGATTTTACTACCTAGAACTTCTAATTTGAGGTCTATATCAAGTGAAACAAGATTGCAAAGATTCTTATACTATGCTAGAACCTAGTAAACATAAATAATAAAAAACTGTCTTGTAAATAATGATAGGATTCATTATTATGGTCATTGCCATGTTGGACATACAAGACATTGTTTCCAAAATATTACACCAAGGTCGAGCTTCGTGATTGTGTATTTTACATGGCTCAAATACCATTACTCTATAGTCAAGTGACATATTTAGTTATTAGTAACTAAAACAAACCTTAAGACATCGATTACCAATAGTCTAGTTTTGAGCTACATATAATATATAAATATATAAAAATCATTTTGCAAAGTGATTATACAAATGGTATATTGGATAAGTTTATTGTATGGTCGACTTGGGATTGTTCCAATAGCAAAGTCAATGTTATAAAATCATTGTTATCAATTAACATAAACTCGATACCATCGTTCACAATGTTATAGTTTATGTTTTAATTAACAAACATAGATATATAGACTTTATAGTCGTGTGCATAATTGTTTATTGATCATGGCAATAATTTGATAATTGGAAAATGCAGATTTGAGTATAGACTCAACCCTTGCATGGTTAAAAGATTTGGAGGGCATGTGGTCACCTCTTCTCCATGCATTGGTGACTTAAAAGACTTGGAAAACCCTATTCACTTGTCATTTACCTCCGAGGGTTTCGCTGGCCTGCAGGCTGCTCTATGTAGTTTCCATGGCAGCCAGGAGAGGTTGTTCCTCTACTTGCTTACTCCATAACTTGTGTTTACTATTGTTGTAGTCTCAATACTTATTTTATGTCACGAATCTTTTTGGTTGTGAACCTACTCCACGAGTGGTTACTTGTTTATGTGTTTGGCTCTCGGCCTATCCATAGTTTCAGTTTTGTTCTTCTCATGGCTTGTCACGGCTTTGTGAAGCTTAAGCTTCTTTGTCACTGTCATCACTCCAAGGTCGGAGTAGGGTTTGAATACTCCTCTGTGTAAATTTGGTAAAGCTGGTGACAGCTTCTTCGCTGCTCGAAAATCTCTTCTTCTTGCAGGTAAAGACAAACCCAAATTTTCATTATGAAAATTCTTTGTTAATTTACTATTATGGTTACAGTTTTCAGCTTAAAATGTTGAGCATTACTCTAACACTTGACAATGTGCTCTTTGCAGGAACTATTGGTAGTTCCAAACTTCAGTGGAAAGGATTACGACGACCGGCTTCAATGGACTTGTGGCCCCAACCGGTAAGCCTCGAGTTCAAACATGGGTTTTTCCTTATTTGCAATGAGGGTTGTTGAAGAAGAAACACAGTATTGGGAAGTCTGTTTTGATTTCTTCATTAGTTAATAGGTTTAGTTTGATGTTTACTCCAGTTCACTTTAAAACCCTAGCTGATATTCTGGGTAATACCGGCCTTTGAGCCGTGATGTGTATTTTTGTTAAGTTTAAGCCTTATGGCCTGACAATGTAATACAGTTGGATTTTAATTAAAATAATTTGTTTAAACTTCAAGCTCTGTCTCATTTTTATAGTGGTTTTATTAACCTATAAATTATATATTTATTTTATTGTTTACAAATGATGCTTATTTTTAGATAAAGACTGTAAATAGTCCACAGCATAAATTGTAGTTTTCTTGTTAAATTTTCTTACAAAGTTAGCAATGTAAATGGGTAAACCTTTAATAAATTAATTTATAAATGTATAGATTAATTGTTAGTGTTTCGACCCATAGTTTTTCCTCGCATAGGTTATAAGCGAGTTGGTTAAATATAGTTATCTTCTGAATATGAAATTCTTAGTATTATTTTATTTAATGTTTATATTTACATTTGTTTTATTTATTATTCTGTAGCTTAGAATTCTTCAGAGCTTTGTAAAGAATAATAGAATAATAGGTTAACTCTGTAAAAAAAAATAGAAGTTTAACTCTATTTATTTTTCATAAATAAAGGGTTGATAAACATAACCCTAATATGGTTTATTAAGCAATAGTATAATATTTAGTAAATAGTTTAAAAGATATACTGTGTGGTTAATAAATTGTTTAAATACTTAGCCATTATCTTCGATAAACTATAATTTATATCAGTATACTATTACTGTAACTCTTAATGTAGTTTACTATTTCTTTTCGTGTATTTTTATTTAGTTATACTAAATTAACCAATAAATAATAATAAACTATAACACTACTTTTCATTGTACTATAAACATTGAAATAAATTCTATTTTCATTTACATACAGATGCAAAACTCACATTTACTATTTTTATTTCATTACAAAGATTATGTCATTTACTTTAAACAAACTAACTGTGCTAGAGTACGTCCTATAACAAGGTGTGGAAAAACACAGCTTAGAATTTAAATCCTTTCTATTTCATTATTTTCCTAAATCATTTCCATTTCTATTAGCAGTCTAATAAGAATATTAACTCAACAATTTACAAACTAAGAACTAATTGCATTCATCTAACATCTAAACTAAGATTTATTTAACTAAGACAGTAAAATAAATAACATAGAACCTGTTGACGACAAGATGACAACAGCTTTAGGAGGTCGTTCCTCCCTACCAACTCCTAGAGAGTGCTCAAACAATGCTCCCTCAGGACCCCCAAGCATGTTCTTAGTCTTCTTGGCTGAGAACTGGTGGAGATGCAAACAGTAGAACCCTTTGTCAACTGACTAGTTCAATACCTCATTTAAACACTTTGCTCTCAGCAGTATGATCTTCAGCTTAAAATATGCAACTAGAACAATCAGCAGTTATCCCCTCAAACACTTTCCAGATTTCCCTTCCATTGAATTTCTATGAAGTACATTCATTCACCTTGAATGATCACTTCTCTAGAATGAGCAGCCTTAGCTCTCTTCAATGGGAATTTTTATAAAGATTGCCTCAGTCTTTTAGGTCAGTTTCCATTAATTGAGCCACCTTCTCTAATTCCACTTTCTTGGGGAATCATGACCACAAATGTAGGGAGGTTGCCACCTGCAACAGTTGGAAGTGGTTTGAGGATGCTGCCACATGTCAGTTTTCTCCCCACCCAGTCTCCTCCACCAATTTGACCAGTAAACACTCTTTTAACAGCTCTCCTAAGTTGTTGTCTCCTCATTTATTTATTTATAAATAAAATATTCATAATTTACATTAAATATCCTTGACCCCACTAGGTCATCAATTACAACTTAGCATAAAATTTAACATATTGTTCCTCAAAATAATATAAAATTGTTTTTGCAAAATTGGGGCATGTGACACTTCAACTTAAAAATATTATATTCAAAGAAAACAAAAAAGAGAAATAACTAAGTAGAAGTGACTTACCTTCGAAGAAGAGAACGTAGAAAAGACGACCCAAAGGAATAGTGCAGACAGTCCACCAAATGAACATAGAGGAAAATTTAAGTTGTGGGGCAAAGACCCAACTAGTTACAACTAGAATGATGCCATTACGATGTTGAGAGTGTGTCATAGACCGAGAAAGAGGCCGATATCCTGAAGTCCAAGGTCCAATCTACGAACTTGGCTCTCTTCCTCTCCCCTTCACTACTGTGGAAAAAACTAAATAACGCAGCTACAAGACCAATAACGAAAAAAAGGAACATTAAAACCCTTAGGGTTTTCAAGTTGATTTACATGCTTTCAAGGTGGAGATATTAAATCGAGCAGGTGGCTTGGTACAATGCCACTTTAAATTCTAAAATTTCAACCCAAATATCTATAGTCCAAATGCCTTCAAGGATCGCCTCTTATCGCCATCACATCGATGCCATTTATGCTTATTATATCATATGGTAAGAGCAAGCCTTATTGAAGTGCTTATGCATTTGCTTAGGAATAGTGGTTTACCTTAGCTTAGGGCTTTTGTTTAGCTAGGATGGTATGTATTACTCTGACGAGGTAATCCTTCCACTTTTCACACCTACAAAAAAAGGTTAGATATGGTTTGCATTAGCCAAAAGAGATAATTAAGACTTGTAACTCATCCTCCAAGCATTATAAAGGGGTTAATAGTTCTTCTAAAAATATAACTAGCAAGTATATTAACTATTCCTCGCGCTTTTTAAAACATGACGTTATTTCCATAGCTTGACGACAAGTAAAATAATAATTCATTATAACTGTAAGTCGCACCATAAAGTTGTCATACTGGAGGTCAAACTAGTATCCATTATTTACTTTATATATACAATTATAGCTTCTTTTTATTTTTATTTTTTTATTTACCGAATTTAGAGATGTTACATTAATGTGTCTAATTTTACTTTTCCTTTTTATGAAGTAATTGAAGAATAGCATATATTATAATCTAAAATTATTTAACTTTATATACTATATTAGGTAATTGAAGAGTAATATAAGAGTAACATGTATTATAATTTAAAATTATTTAATATATACTTTTTAGAATTTATTAAAATTCAGTGGTGATTTATATATTTAGTGTATTATTTTATGATTTTAGTTTTTAAATATTTGTTATAAAATTAGTAATATTTTTTATTATTAGATATATATATTTATTTTGTTAATAATGATTATATTTATATTATCTTCAGTAAAGAAAAAAAAGAACTACTTGGTTTGCTTGGGAATTTTATTTATTTGTTCAAGAAATATGGAAAAAGGTTTTACTAAATTATTATAATTTTGATGAGATAGAAAGTTAGACATGTTCATATTGTAAAAAAAATTGAAATTGAAATGACATTTTATGTGGGTGTATGGAGGACAATATAAGAGGAAGTGTTTTCTATAGTCAATACCCATAGTGTCAAAAATATTATAGATTCTTTGAACCTGAGAAGTTTATGGTTAATAATATCCTTGTAATACCTTAATTTTCTTCTTTTTTTTCTTAAAATTTTCATCTATATTATTTTTAATATCATCTATATTTTGCAAAGTGTTATTTTTCTCAAACATCTTTAATAATTTGGCATGGCATCTTTATCCCAACCTTCCTTGAGTCTTAGGTGGTTTCTCTTCTAATATTTTCTACAAGTTATTTCTAGGCATCAAAAGCTTTCCTAAAGTCTAAAAAAACCAAATGCTTTATGGTAAAATAATACTAAATATACTTGTTTTCTTGTAATTATAATTTTGATTATTTTACAATTTTTTCAATTTAAAAAAAAATCATTAATTATCAAAATTGAAATAAATGTAAGAGAATTATAAATAAATAAATAAATATATAATATTAAATAAGATGGTTTTAGGTGTGAGAATCTATTTTTGCAATTAAAAGTTTGCTTATTTTACAATTTTATCAATTTAAAAAAAAATCATTAATTATCAAAACTGAATTAAATGTAAGAGAATTATAAATAAATAAATAAATATATNNNNATTTACCTGAAAGTCACAATCTTTTAATAATTAGACAACTCCACTTTCAATGGTGTACGGGTTTCTAGTTTTGTTGAATCCAATTATGCCATCAAAACTGAATTTTCAATAATAAAAAATTATAATTTATCCATTTTAGAAATACCTAATTCCTTCAAACATTTGCCAAAAATCAAAATAGCCTAACAATTAGACAACTCCTTTTTAATAATGATTTAAAAATAATAATAATAATTTATTTTTTATGAAAATTTATTAAAAAATTTGAGTCCTTTATTTTTCTGCTTACTTGATTTATTCGTTTACAAACGCCAGTAAGGGATGGGCAATGTTCTTTCGAGGAATTAATGTTGGAAAGGGGCCTGTTTTTCGCCATGGATGAATGAATGCATCAACCAGATGATACTGGCGTCACGCTTGTCTTTGAAGAAAATAATTACTTGGGTGTATGAATGCTCGTTTGATGAATATATATCTACGGATAATGTATATAAAGCGTTCCAATGTTCAGTAGAATGGAATGGGACACGTTCCATGCGTTTGAATCTCATGAAATTGGGATTAATTACAACGCAATGTACTGTGAAAACGTACAAGAAGCATGCAACTCGTTAAGAAAAGGAAACACAGTTTCCCGCTGAAACAAATGCTGGATTCACGGATGGACTTCCACTTTATTGAAATATGCTATTCTATATAAAGACAAACGACTTTTGGAAGATTTTTATGAAGGTTAAATACATTAATATAACTCTGCTTCTCAGATGGTGTTCCTCCCTCTGCACCATCCAAAGTGCACAGTTGATCCGGTAGGCTTCTTGGTGTTGGGAAACTCTGGTCTGCTAGTTGATCTTAGAGGTTTCTTTACTAAGTGCCCGAAGTGAATGTATTTTGTTGGAAATATTAATTACAAGCAGATCTGCATCACATGTTAATTTGTCAGGTTATCAAGTTCATCAGGTTATGGCGTGCATTTGCAAGGTTAAGAAGTTTAAGTCTTACTATATTTAAGCAGTTAATAGTATTTTTGAAAAGTTTTTAGGTAGAAATTAATTATAGTTTTTAATGATAGTGGGTAGCTTCTAAAATAAGCAAAATTTAGTTTTTGTATATGTAGATGAAAAATGAATGAAAAATAGACAGAGAGACGGAGAAAGAAAGGAGTTTGCCGCAAAAGAAGAGAGTAAGAGAGAAAGGAGAAGAAGTAAAACTCTGAAAAGAGTTCTAGATCTCAAACTCATGTTTTGGAATGTGTTGAGAGGCCAAGCTATGTAAAAGTTGAAACATCCAAGTAAATTTCCAAGTATGTAAATGCCTCGTAGTTTTTTTGTTATGTGGCAATAGTATATAAACCTATAGTTTTATGGTTGAATGCATGCATTATTTAAGCCACATCTTCTCCAAAATTACTTCTGTGAATATTGTTTTCATTACCATTTGTAAAAAACAAAAAATTCTGCAATATTTCTTATTTAATATTTTGGTTAAATGATATCGTAAGGTTGTAGTAGTAAAGTTGAGTGAAGGTTCCTATCAAGTTAATGAATGGAGGTCTAGTTTATATAACATGATGATCTTTTAATATTATAATATTGTCCAAATGGGAGTGGGTCCAGAAGTAAAAGTGAAAATATACTTTATATAACAAAATAACCTAAATCCAGTGGAAATTAATTACATGATGATCTTTTAATATTATAATATTGTCCAAATGGAAGTTGGTCCAAAGTAAAAGTGAAAAATATGGTTTATATAACAAAATAACGTAAATCGAGTGGAAGTTAATTAGCTTGAATTAGACCTATTAAAATTGACCTGTGGAAGAAAAATGTGGAGTTTAAAATAAAAAAAAGTGTGCGGCCAAAATATATATAGTTTTAATTGTCGCAGCTTCTATCCCAATATTCTTGTATGGTGTTCGTTAGAATATATAAACGTTGCATGATAGGTCATATTTAAAGTTAAAAAATCCGGAATTTTGCAGGTTTATGATAAGAAATGTTCGCAGACAATGGCTGAACAGCTTTCGTAACACGCAATAAAATAAAGCTTGATTTCGATTGTGATGGGAAACACGCAATTACTTTTGATTTTATATTTCATTTTTGACGTATTCTGATTTTATTTAATAGTTGTTTTATTCGGTCGAATGGGACTCTAGCTTGTGGAATTTGGCTACAGATTTAATTTGTCCAAACATGAAGAGGTATAATCTACCGTACCATTTTATACGAAGTTGGTGGTTTTCTTCCACTCATATTTCAATAATGTATAAAGTCAAAGTTGGTCATATCACTAAAGTATTTCTTTTGAAATAATTTCGTATTTAATTTTTTAATGTAAAGACTATATTTTAATAATTTTTAATTACAACTATATTAAGTAACATTCAGATTTAGCATTTTAAAAACAGTTTAAATATATATAAATTACATTTTACAATACTATTTAATCTATTTTTAAATTAATAATCTTGAACATGTTTCCTCCTTCAACTTTCAATAATTTCGAAATTTATTTTACTAACCCGAAGTGTGCTTCCACTTCCACTCGAACCTCCCCACCTCTGCTGGCTAGTAATTTCGTTACCAAATACATAATTGAACCTACACTATACTTCAACTATTGTTCAAAACTAGTTTTCACGATAGTTTTCCCATGGGTTGGTCGTACATGTACATGAACACCATTTGGTTTCTTCACGATACTAATAAATGGAAATCTAGTGATTATCGCTAGTCCTCATAAGGTTGAGGCACAACGTAATTTGAATCACCGAGTCTTTTAATTGTATTCAATGATGTCTGATTTCACTTTAATCAAACACACATTACATGACATGTGTTTCGTTAAATATCAGCAAGATCAACCACCATGATTGAGCATATGTACGTTTCCACGTGAAAAAAAGCAATTATATCGACTAATAGAAACATGTGGCATCTATCATTAGGAAATAGAGAAATACCCAAAATTATAACCTCTTGAATGGTGGTTCCTAAGGAGACATCATGGCTTCTTTATCCGTCATAATGAGAAGGTGAAGGTGAGGATATAAAATCATGTGGTATAAATTATGTAAAGTGATTGATTACAATACTTTTTGTTTTTAGGTAAGTAGTTGAGTTTTTATATTATATTCTTAATTTACTATGCTTGACAATATAGTTATTTTAATATATTTATTATTCTTAAATAGATATTTTAATATATTTATTATTCTTAAAATAAAATATATATAATTTTTAACCATGAGAAAAAAATATATATTATAACCCACACTCTACTATAAATAAATAGAGTGTGAGCAGGAGAAGGTGAAGTATGAGAAAAATATATTATCGATCCAGAAGTTGAGGATATGTAATAAAAACCATGTTGTACAAATCATACAAAGTGATTAATTACCATCTATTTTTGTTTTTTTAAGGCATGTAGTTGAGCTTTCATATATTATATTCTTAATTTATTACACTCAACAATATAGTTGCTTTAATTTATTTATTACCCTTAAAGAAGTAAAAACCTATAATGTTCTAATCTTGAGAAAAAAATATTATAATCCACACTCTACTCTATGTTATTATATGGAACCTATTCTTATCATCTCTTACTGATAAAATCATCGTGACACTATTTCCATACTTCAATAACTATTTTTCAAAATTATAGATTCTATGGTGCCCTTAAGGATTGGCCTCATACACATTAAATAAGTTCTCATGAAAATTATGCAAAATTGAAAGTGGTCTAGTGTCATTTGTGAGTCCAAGCCATTAGTTATATGAGCGTGAAATCTAAATGTCTTTGCAAAATTCTAGTTCACCTTGACTTGTTTGAAAATCCGTCCCTAATTGGATTAGCCTTGGTTAGGTTGATAGATTAGGCTTCGTCAGGTATATAGTTGCCAAATTATTTTTTAGTTATATGATTTTAAGAACATGGAAGAAGTTTGCTATGTATTTATATCGGCATAAGTTTTGCATGTATTTGTGCCAATTAACCACTTTAAATTCCTCCTCATTTGGTAGTATAGTGGATTTACCCCTCATTATCCTTGTAGTGATTTTTTGCACTAAGAAAGGGACTTAGGAAGAATATCCCATTTCTTAGCAATTTCTTTGGTTGAATAATGATTATCTCCAATGTATTTGCTTTCTCCTTCCATGTTTTTCTTTAAAAATCTTTATTGAAGAATCATTTGTTCATAGCATGTGATGGGCACCATTAACATGAACATCATTTTGGTAATTTTTATATTGGAATGTTGTAGCATGGTGTGATCCATCTTACATATTTTCACTCATATATTGTGATTAAGTAGAGGATTTTCACTCTTAAGGGGTATTCTTCTCTTACCATACTTCATAAAGAGAGTAGTGCGTTGAGTCAATAAGTGAAGATAACTTTTATGGGCATTTTATATTGGAGATTGCATGCAAAATTGTTTTGTGGATTACTACTTTGTAGTTAGATCTAGAACATTGAAAAGAATCAATGAAAAAGATAATGAACTTTAAAAAAACAAACAAACAATAAAATAAAACAAATATTGCATGCAAAATAAGAAATGTACAAAGCGATCATTTTATAGACAAAGATTTTGTTGTGGATTGAGTTTGTTGTGCACATTCACCAAAAACAAATTATGTGTTTGATTTTAGTTTTAAAGGAAATAATGTAATAGGTTGTAATAAGTAAAAGCATGAGTTTATATTTTTCATTTTTTCCTTCAATATAAATCTCATTTGACCATAGAGAAACTTACACCTTGTCAACTTCATGCATTGCAATGGAGGAAACATGCACAAGCTAATTCATTTAACAAATCACCAATGAAAAAAGTTAGGCTTAGAAGTTGGTTGTGTGTAAATTATTATTTATATATAAAGAGTGGGAAAAATGTTAAGCTTACAAGTTGGAAGTATGTAAATTAATCTTTATATATAAAGAGTGGGAACACATCTACAATTTAGAATTCCATTTGGATGAATAATTAGGATATTGTCCTCGAGTTATGAATACATATTAGAAATTTCTTCAAAGACATAGTTAGTCATGAGTTTTATTGATTTGAATATATAAAGTTTAGTTTGTCACATAGCAATATGTGTTAATGTGAAGTTTAATTTTGTATATAAAATCTTGTAATTTTGAAAAACAATAATGTATACGGAATAATGTATAAGTGATAAGTATAGTTGACATTTTAAAATGAATACATTTATTTCAAAAAATATATCAATCATGTTTTTATAGGCATGTGATATATTTAACATAGACGTCTATATTATTTTAACATCATGAACTTTAGTACACTAAAATCATAATTAACATTTTTTTCTTAAAAATATATACTCTAATCATAATTAACATTTTTTCTTAACATTATTTTTCTTAAAAAATATATTATTTATTTTTTGATAAAATTCTTTTGTATTAAAACTTTAAGTTTTGAATTTCGTCCCATTTTTTTTTACATCCAACTTTCTCTACCTTAATGTAAGATGTATTGTAAATGGTTACATCCAGATTTCTATACGTTAATGTAAGATGTATTGTAAATGGTTACATCCAGCTTTCTATATCTTAATGTACAATGTATTATAAATCAACTATATAAGATTAATTGGTTTTTTTATAATAATTAAAAAAATCAACTTATAGAAAAAGTTTTAAACATTAAGAATTGAATATTATGATGTTTTATAACATAAATATGTACATATAATTACATATTAAAAATGGCACAACCTTTTTCCATTTAATAATTCAAACAAAAGGATGGTGCTTTTTATTATTGATAAGTTTCGATTTCCATGATTTTATGTCGTAACTTTAAAGGGTGTATCAATGGCAAGTTTGGATTACAGTGGATTTATGATGAGCAGAGACATCGCACATACATGTAGGAAATTAAGTAATGGGGTACTCTTGGTTGTAACAGTATGATCGTAGAGTTGGGGTGATGGAGCTTTGGTTGAGGACTGGAGCTCTGGTTCTCGGTGGGCGATGGAGCTAGTGTTTGTTATGGGCGGTATTCTTTTGAGTGGTAAGAGGTTTTTTCACCTTCATCTCAGCTAGTCTTGCCACTTTTTTTACTTGTGGTTGGATTGCCGACCCTATCCCTAGTTCTATGTGGGGTTGCCACCTTTTTGTTGTTGGTGCATGTGTTTCCTAGTGCTCTCTTGTCAGCCCCACCTTTTCCTTTTGAGTTTGTGTTGTTATTGTCGGTAGATGTGGCTTTGTTTTTTTCTAAGTCATGTGACTCCGCGGTTGTTTCATCCTTTCTTCATTGACGCATACTCTTAGGGTTTTATGGTTCTCTTGCAATACACCCTCTGGGATGTCTTGTTGGCTGAGCATCTTACTATGACTCGGATTACTTCTTTCATTTTTATGTTTACATCTTTGTCGATTTTCTGACTTTTGGTTGATGTGGACTTGTCTTTCTGGTTTTTTTATTATGGGGCCTTTGCGGGTTAACTAGAAATGACCCATCTTTCCTTCCATTAGTCGTATACCTGTTACCCTGTTTGTTTTTGTCTTGGTCCTCAGGAGTGCAGTCTACTTTACTGGAAGGCATAGTACCAACCTGGGCATTAAAGTGGAAATTAGTTCTTTCTTTTCGTTTTTGCTCTCTCTTATTTGTATTTTAGGGTGGTTTTGTTTTTGTTTTCTAGGTTTTGAATTTTCGTATTGGCATGGTGGCTGTCGACTTCGGGTTTTTGTTCCTTTGTCATTCCTCATCATTTTTATGATGATGGCCCCTCCTCCATCAAAACCCTTTGGTTTTTGATCAAACCCTAATGTGAGGGTTCACTGTTCAAACCTGACTTGTAATGTCCCCGACCCTCCAACCGGTGAAGAGGACGCTACCATAACACTAAATATCCAGGTAACTAGCCCCATGAACACATGTACATACATATAAGCTGAAATAAAATGCTTGGAAGTAAAAACATGTAGAGACGCATAATTGTTTAGCATACAACAAAAGCAAACCATATATTCCAGCATTCAACATGTACATCATAATTCATTAACAGTAAATATGATTGTAGAAACAAAATGGTCAAGAATATTTATCTTATCAAGAACTCGTCCTGCAACCAGCTATGTTGCTGCAACGTTCCACCCAACCATAGGCGAGCATGCTCCTTAATCTCTCAGCAACGCTGCCACCCCCGAGCTAGGTATGATCCCCCAAGGAATAAGGAACAAGCAGGCTTACACATAGCCAAGGATACACAAAATAGCCAAGCCGACACAGTAGGGTTTATCTGGATATCAAGGAGCTGGGAAAATTTGAATGCTAAGCTGGGGAGCTCATTGAAGAGCTAAGGACTCCTACACCAAAACTATCCTGACTTCTAGGACATCCACACACACCCAACACCAGGAAATCAGTCTGTTCTCTGCTACACAGTCCCTCAGGCCCTGACCCCCCTTTTTCCAGTGCTACTCCAGGGTTGTGGAGAAGAAAGAAAACCCTCTAGCTCTGTCTATGTGGCTCCCAAACACCCCAGGTTTATCAAGCAAACCAAGACCTCATCCCCACTCTAACACAATCCGAAGACCAACCACTGCATACATGCAACCAAACAAGCAGTTCACATCTTAAACAGGGGAAAACAATTCCTGAGTCATTCTTGGCCATATCATGGCCAAAACGACTCACTCAACCCTAGAGCATCCCAAAATAAGGTGAAACAACAACAACAAAATAGTGGGGAAAACAATAGCCCCAATCCCAACATTGAAACAACGGGGAATGCATAGCCCAAAAATGGAAGAAGAAATTAGACTCTTAGCAGCACCCAAAAATCATGGGAAGAGCAAGAGCAACCCAAATTGCAGGTTAAACCAATAGCCAGTCATAATCGTGGATGAAAACCATGGCTATTTCACATGCACAGCAGAAATCGTGCCCTTGAGGCCACTCTTCCAGCTCGTTGCATGCGCAAAACCCAAAAGAGAACCTCGTGCGTGAGGAAAGCAAAACAATGGAGAGAAAGGAGGTTGTCTCCTTACATGAGGATGGGCAATTCTAGCCCCTGCGTGGAGATGGGCAAGAAAAAAAAATGGAATATGGTCGTGAATGGAAGAATGGAGTCGTGGGAGAGTGGAGAGAATGGGAAAATTGTTTCTCTGCCCATGCGACGTGAAGATGAAGAGTCTGCTGGTGGAGTGGGCACGTGGGAAAGGACTGACAGTCCTGCCACACCCACCACTACTCAACAATAACTGCCCCAACTAACATCAGGGTTTTTTAATAGCTAACACATGGCTTTTTGCCCATAGGCCCAAGGTTTAATAATTTCCCCTCCTTATCATTAGGAAGATCATGCCCTTTTCATTATTATTGCACCACCGTAGCTGGTTGCAGGTTCATTTTAATTAAAGTACATATTTACATGATTCCAAAACTATAATGTGTCGGATAGCACAATATACCATCGGCAACGATTCCAATTGTCGAAACATAACACAACCAAATTGATGGTGGGGCTTTTGCCTTTAGCTCCACACCATGATTAATTACAATATATACATCATGTATCTTTAATGGAAATGGGGTCAAAACCAGGGTGTTAGATTCCCCTCCCTCTTGGAATAACACCATCCTCGGTGTTCCAATACTTAGGAATACATATACAATTTACACATCCAAAATTTCAAAATTTGCAGATATGTCCCACGTTCAATTATTTACTTTGAACTTTTAGGACCAAGCCCTTTGGCTTCCACAAGCTTCTCTAACTGGTTCTTAGCTTTCAGCTCATATCCAAGTCTAGGAACTTTGTGGCTACCAAGCCCTTGATGTTCCCTCATTGGGCAGTCCCAATAGTAATGATGTCCTCCGTATTTCCAAGATTTCACTGGCTGCTTCATCTTTGCCTGCTCAATTTACTTTGAGTCTTCATGCCTATACTGTTTCTTAATGGGCCGCTTGGACAAATTCCCCATCATTGATCCACTTTCCTTTCCCATACGAATTGCTCCCAAAAGGCTTTTTACCTCCTTTTGCAAACAAATAGAGTCTTGCAAAATATGGCGGTTCATCTCATTCTGCCTTTTCTGTATCTTGAGCATCTCTCCAAGATTTTCTTGGGTCTTGGAAATTGTTTGAAGGAGAATTCTAGCCAAATCCAACAGCTTTTGGTCTGCTCCTATGATCAATGTGCATGACTGAATTTCACTTTTCTCACCTATGAAATGCATCATTGTAATTTTGTTAGACCAAGCATAATATAGGCAATAAAATCAGTCAATTAATTACCTAATTGGCATGGCAATCCAAGTATTATCACGGAGACTTCATACTTTTCATGCCTTCCCAACAGGCACATGAGCTCATTCATGTCCATTCTTGACCAGCAAGAGTTTTTTTTTCCCTCTTTGTCTTGTTCCATTCTGGAACCCACACCACCACTGTGGTTTTTATGCTCTTAGCCTCTTTCACTTCACCATGAATGATGTACCAACCCTTCTTGACCATGACACTTAGTGTCTCTGGTCTATTCTAGACCTCTCAATCATGGAGTCTCTCCACATGGTTCATCTACAACTCTAGCTGCTAGGGCCTTCACAGTCCCACTAGTACCTTTTTTATTATTGCTCATTTTGAGCTCTTCAAGACAGTTACATGTCCACATGCACCCCTAGGATTCCCTCATAGTCCTCATTCCCAGCGATACCTATATTCAAACATTGAATAGATTCACATGTTTAGTTTATTCTCATCGGTTTTTATCTCTAAACAAGAGCTTAGAATATCATAACCAAACNCAAGAATCTGCAAAATAATCCAATAGTTATATGTATTGTGCGTTTCCTCGTTGGTCCACAGGGTCCTGCTTTGGTCTACAAGCCTTGGGATTTCCTATGGACTTGGATGTTAGGTCAGCACACAGGCTGCTCCTCAACATCAAATAATTACTGTCCATCCAGTACACCTTCACACTGACTGGGAAGGAACAAATCAGCCAAGCCAGCACAGTTGGGTTTATCAGGCCATCAACAAATCAGCAAAGCCAACACAGTTTGGTTTATTAGGCC
The DNA here is from genome assembly GCA_001517045.1 of Pseudotsuga menziesii. Classification (NCBI taxonomy): domain Eukaryota; kingdom Viridiplantae; phylum Streptophyta; class Pinopsida; order Pinales; family Pinaceae; genus Pseudotsuga; species Pseudotsuga menziesii. The sequence continues at coordinate 393,620 of LPNX010562793.1, forward strand.
ATGCACTTATATCAACAATACACTTATATAAAAAATGCACTTATATCAACAACCAAACTGCATCTATTTAGCCTATCAACACAAGTAGCGAAATAGTCAATCATTGTCTAACAATACAATCCAAATTTGATTGTTCCATAACCAAGCAATGGCATTAATAATTAAAATCAATGTGAATTTGCAACTCTGTCTACTACAAAAGTTGATTTGCTTGGAAATGAGGTGATCTTCATTCGTTGGTATCTTGTAAGCAGCACCACTATGCCCATTATGATTTTATGCTTACTAGCATAACATGAACACCCACTTACAATGCGCCCTCCTGACACAATTCTATGCAAGCCAATAGTGATTAGTAGTTGTCAGCAATTTCTCAAATCTAAAATTTACAAATTCAAATTCACAACTCATTCTGCATATAGACTAATTTCACATCCATGAGACTCTTCTCATGAGGTTTGGCTCTTTCACACGATAGATTTCAGCCTTTGTCATGGTCTTACCCACATTGCCATGCCCCCCCAAAAAAATCTACCTAAAATCTGAACTTCAATCAACCAAACACTTGGTAAGTCTTGATGCATATAACTTTTTCATTGCTGCAACAATCATTGAAGCATTTTCAGAATTATAGAATTCAAATACTTCCAGCTATTAATCACATCAATATTACCAAAACTCATTTACTTCACATGAATCATTATCATACTAAAATTGCAAGGTATAGTCACATCATTTATGAAAATTAAAGGAAATGTTTAGATACTCCTTACTTCACAGGCGTATTATTTGTACCACCTTTCCCTTCCATAGAGAATTTCTAGCACCCAATCGATCATGACTACCCTCTTCATGCACTTACCATCCTGCATTCATAGCAGCTCTTGAAATGGTTCTAGAATTATCATCAATTCATCATTTCAGCCATCAGTTAGTCATGATAAACAAGCACTATCTTGTTGTATTCATGCAATGCATCACAACATTTATACCTACACTTATGTATGCATATTTATAGCATTTACTCAGGATTTTCATATGCATCCATTCAATGCATAACTACAAGATTTATAAAATCTCTTAATGCATATCCACTCAATGATACCTTGTATTCAGGAATACTATGCATTCAAACATACTATGGCCTAACCGTGACTACCTCATACAAGATGCATTACTATAATCAAGACCACCAATACTCACTCTCTGGTTATTAAGTTCATATCAACATTCATAGGTTGGGATATATTTCTATATGAATGTAGTATAAATTTTTAAATAACCACATGGTATGGGATCTCTTGCCTTTACCACTCCATGAAAACAATCAATGATGTGTAAAAAAAGGAAAGAATGATAGACAGATAACAGGGTACACTTAGGTTCTTGATGCATACATACGAGGTTCATATTAAAATATGTATGTAGCAATGTTGTGCAAGTGATTGTTTTCCTTGCATATAAGGCTCTGTGCTTGATCAAAATGGAATGACTAGTGATGGATAACAAGGAATATGTTCAAATTATTTACCATCTGTAGAGGTAGCTTTCACTGGTTCAACCATTGATTCACTTGTTGTCTATTCATGAGATGTTTATGATTCACCGTACCTATAGGTGTGGGGAGGAAGGATCAATAGGATGGATGTACTATCTCTTCTTGACTAGTGTAGTGAAAATGAGCGCTATTCAATTTGGGATTCATGGATGATCGGATCAATTTTCTGGAGCTTTGACCTTCCATGCAAACCTTCATCTTCATTTCTCATATCGCCCACATCTACCATTGGTTGATGTATTCTCCATTAAATACACATCTATCCTTTGTCCTTGGCTTGGAACTACTCCAGTGATATCGATTTTTCTTCATCTATGGCATCTGTAGGGTTAGTGTTAGAAGACAAAGGGGAATGGGAACAAACACATGGCTAACAACCGGTTGTATCTTGAGTTGAAATTTAACAACGCATTCAATCGAATGAATGGACTGAACGAATGTGAATTTCCTTCCACCGATTCCGACAATATTTCCATTGCACTAGTGGATTAGTGATTGTTACAAAAAACTTATGAATTCGGTGCACACTTCCCTCCTTCATAGTCTCACACATTTCGTAATAAACTCACAGCTATCTCATTTCATGGAGCCATTATTGGTGGAGAGAGTTACATTATTTCTGAACTTAAAAAGTCTCGAAGTCAAATCGATAATGAATAGGATTGGATGATGGTGATTCATTCCCAGATGTATCCATGAGGGGAAGTTTGTTACCTTTGTAGAGGTCATAACTTTTAGGATCTTACCTCTATAATAGGGGTAAAGGGAGATGTGCCATCACCCATATACTAACCTTTCTTACTTCCATATCTCATCGATTTTAAATGGAGAAATAAAATGCCTTTTCACTCACCTGGGAAGGGAAGTGAAAAGAGGTCAGTCAGCTTGGTTTTTTCAGAGGTTAGGTGAGGTATTCTTCCCCTTCAAAATATAGAGGCCCATGAAATCTGATGAAAATATTAAGGGAGTAACACAAATTACCCCATTATTGAACACATTATTATGCAGAGGATTTATTTCACAATGACATAATATCTTGCTTATGAATGTGGCAGATGTTGGAGTGATATAATGTCATGCAGAGATGCCAGAGTAAACGCAGATAAAGACCTGTTGGACCAAAAAGGATAAACAATGGACAAGAGATAAAGAGACGTATAGTCTTGGTCTATCTAGGGTGATAATGAAGGTTGTCTATGAAAATAAGGGGTAAATGGAGTGTCCAATTATAAGATCCTTGTGATTGATAAGAGTCTTAATCCTTCAAAATTCACTTCTACAAGCCCTCCAATTTCTACTTCCTTAATCCATAATGATCCACTAGCATTGAGTTTCAAATAAATAATTCCTTGACGAATCCAACAATGTTGAATAATTCCTATTGTACTAGTATTGAATCAGTGGAATCTCATGCAATGCCTTATATCTTCTCTCTGGAAAGCGTTAGTGCTCAGGGCAAGTTTTAATCTATCCATCCTTTCAAACTAATGGTTATAAGGTTATGCTTGCTAAAGTAATAGTGTAGTATGTGATATTGCATAATGAAAGCTACGATAGTGGTAAATTGTTGAGTTATTATATTTGTTTCTCATGTTTTGGTTATTTTGATAGACATGAGCTCATATGCATATGCATATGCTTTATGTGAAGTGTCTGTATCTTGTGAAGAAGTGCTTGGTCATTGGGGTTACCATGGTCCTTGAGAAGATTTCTTGTTTGTAAAATAGTGGAGCAAGCTCCCTATTAGAATTATTATGCCATTATATCTTGAGGAAATGAGTGCAATCATATTCCTAATTATTATGCAGTGAAAAGGAATGAATAATACAAATTGAACAAAACAAATCTCATAGGAAACAAAGAAGTATTTCTCATTATAATTACAGTATAAACCTCATTAAATCCCAACACTATACAATGGTAATACATAAAGGAGAATTCAAATCATTAGAGATGAATTTGAATCTACCAATTCAATCTGACTACATAGCTAACTAGAAGTGTCTAAATCACTATTGGAGTTCAATTGGATAACTCTAGATGTCTAATATAGTCTCTCAATCAATTATAATCAATTAAACCATTCTAAGTATAGTGGTAGGTTATAAGTAGGTGAGAAATGGCACCTTCCCACATGCATCCATGCGTTACTAGCACTAATGAACTCGACAATAGCTAACTAAATGTAACTGAAGTATAACTAATATTTACTAGTTACCAACTATGAACAACTAAAGGAGGTTGGTTCTCAAACTCCCATTGGCTCCTAAATTGTAGGAATTGGTTTGGGACATTCCTAAATTGATACATGAAGGTGTATTGAGTTCTAGTTAGCCTCAATCGAGGTTTCCCATACTCTAGTGATTGGTACATGTGTCCCCATTAGTCCAAGTGGACATAATGGTACTAGTGGACCCAATAATAACTAAATGAATCCTAAGTTAGGATAATATAATCTAATAGACACCTTGGACAAGGGAGGATTATAAATCCTAACACCCACTCTGAATCCCAGCTTGGACAACTATGGGCCATGGAAACAAGGACAAAATTGACCCATATACAATCTAAAAGATAAAAAAAAAGTTTCTTAATGAACCGAGAAAATAGGGGAAAACCACATGGGAAAAATACCCCCTCAAAATAAGCAGGAACAGGAAAATACAAGCTATCTTTAGAAGAAAAGAATATTCCTCCTTAGAAAAATAACTTGTTGAAACTCTGCTGCTATTTGCAGCACTCTGCAGCAGTATGGTTCTCATATGCAGCAAGATCCTGAAGCTGTGCATGTGAACCTCTCAATGTCTTTCTAAATTGATGAATCTGTCTGTTTCTTCTATATGGAAGAGGTGGAGAATGATCAAATTTATTCTTCTGTGGGTGAAGTGGCTGACCATTCCCTATCGTCATGTAGCACTTTCCTAGAATTTTGTTGCACCACTTTGTCCGGAGTGAATCTGTGAGGGAAAGAGAAACATGCTCATTCTGATATTGAGACCTAGTTGTCCTTCTATCTTCAAGATTTCCAACACCATCCCCAACTGCATCAATGAGATTTTGATGCTTAGGCCTTTATTTTGGAATGGATTTTGGATCTATATCTAGAATATCATGAGGTTCAACCTCAATAACAAGATCATGTTGGTCTTGATCCTCTTCATCTGAATTTGAAACATGTAAAAAATGATCATCAAAATTTAGAGGAAGAGTGGTTATACCTTCTTTTGCTTCAGATGGTGGTGCATCACACAACTTATCTTCTTAAAGCTGAACACTTCGCTCAATGAATCATTTCCTAGTTGCAACCTCCATCAACTTGTATTCTTTTGCATCTTGTGCATATCCTAGTAGAATGCATTTGTTACTTTGGTCTTGGAAGGCCTTCCTCTTGTCGATGGGTATTCTAGGACAAGATTTTGAACCAAAAATTCTCAACTGAGAGACATTGGGCTTATGCCCATGCAACTCTTTGAATGGAGTGGCCCCAACCACTGATTTATGAGGCACTATGTTCTGCAAATATGAAGCACAATTTAAATAATCTTTACAAATATAAGGAGGGAGATACTTGGTATGTATAAGAGATGTTTCCATCTCCTTAAGTGATATGTTCTTCCTCTCAGTCATTCCATTCTGCTGTGATGTGTATGGAACTGAGTGTTCCATTCAAATCCCCTATGATTCACAATAATACTGGAAATATCATATAATGTATTCTCCTCCTTTATTAGATCTTATGGATTTAATATTTTTACTAAAACATTCTCAACCATAGCTTTGAAAACTTTGAAAATTTCAAAAATTTCTGATTTTTGTCTCATAAAGTAGATACAGCATTACCTAGAACAACCATAAATAAGAGTGAGGAAATAACTACAACCATTAATGGATGTTGTGGGAATTGGTCCTTCCATACCACTATATATCGAATCAAGTACAGAGGCATCTCTATATGCCTTCCCAGCTTCATACCCCTTCTTTGGATACTTACCTACCAAGCAACCAGAACATACTCCGTCGAATGTTTGGATGAGAGGAAAACCTTCAACCATTTTATCATCGTGGAGTTGTTTGAGATATTTGAAATTGATATGCCCAAATATATCATGCCATATATTGCTGGTGTTGATAGCATGATTCAATAAAGTCATAGGAAGTGAGACATGAAAAAATGTGAGAACTCAACAGCTTTATTAGAATGATTTGCAATACCTTTCGCTATGAGTCTTCCAGTAGATTTTTTGTGATCTCAATTGAATCTGAGTCAAATGTAACTCTCTTGGGAGAACCTGTATGGGTCATATGATAAACAAACAACAAATTAGCTGTAAGAGAGGGAACATAGAGAACATTTTTGAACTCACCATGCTAGATTACAACTGAACCTCTTCCTACTGCAAGAATTTGAAAATCATCTCCCATGTTAATATTAGGCCCTTTTGATAGTGTGAGGGTAGAGAAATATTCTTTGGAGGAAACCATGTGATTGGATTCTCCAGAATCAATCAAATATGTTTTCAACTGAGTAAGTTTAGACTTCAAGGAATGGCTCCTCTCATGATCTTCTATCTGCGGTCCAACATCATACTTCTTTTCTCTATGTGGAAGAACAATGATTTTTTGTTCAAGAAGGAGAGAAGTTAGCTGGCCGACTTGATTCTTCATACAAGAGTCTTCTATATGAGAACCCCTAATACAATAGGGACACATCTTCTTTTAAAACTTTTTCTTCTTCTTACAGCTCGAAGCTCCTTCAAAAGTCTTATGATTCTCTTTAGGCTTCAAAACAAATGTTTTAGGCTCCTTCCCCTTATGTCTCCCTTTAGCTTTCACTTTGGTAGAGTGTGTCACTAGGAGAGATTGGTTTTTGGAAGTCTAGAGGACTCCCATCTAGACCAACTTCTCTTGCCTTTGTATTAAGGTCCCAACAAAAGTATTAAGTGAGGGCATCTTCAAATTGGGAATGGAATCAATTCTAGAATGAAATATAGAGACAAATCCATAATACTCAGTACCTAGTTTGCTGAGTATGAAGAGAACATGTTTCTCATCCTTTCTTTATATTCGGCATTTTCTGCATTGAAGTGCAAGAGACTTGAATTTGGTAAAGAATTGTTGTATTGTCTCAAAACTACTCAGTTGTAAGGCTATCAACTCATTGTTCAAAATGTTTCCCTGAAGCTCATATTGCCTGCAAAACAGTACTTCAATATTCTCCCAAGATTCTTTGGAAGTGCTCAAACCTTAAAGTTGAAAGCAGAGGTATCTAGATATGTGAGTACATAGAAATCCAAAGGCTTCATCTAAGTTATTCAAAAACTTGATTTTCTTAGCTGGATGATGGGGTTCAACCTCCCTTCCCATAATCATCCTAGACAAGCCCTTGTTGCGCAAGGAAACCTGCATATCTTCCCTCCAATCAACATAATTGAAGGGTTTTAGGATTGAGAGTGTGGAAGGTTGAGAATGCATAATTCCTCTACTCATCAGACAATATATTCAATCAAGCTACATAACACATGTAGAAATTCACTGCAAAAGAAAACCATTCTCACTATGTTAGAATCAAGCCTTCCCTGTCGACATGTACACTTTCTCAAGGTCCATCAAGCCCCCACTGCCACTTTGAATAAATTCTGATGAATCAAGTCAATCTTTGCGGGACTTCTTTGGAAACCCAGCTGCTTCTGGTGGACAATGGAGAGTAGACATACTTGAAGCTTTCTTGAGATGGCTCTGATACCATATTATAATTATTGTTCCATTAGATATTCAATAAATGAGTGCAATCAGATTATTAATTATATGAAGTGAAAAGGAATGAATAATACACACTGAACAAAACAAATCTCATAGGAAATAGACAAGAATTGCTCAGTATAATTATAGTATAAACTTCATTACATCCTAGTAGTATACAATGGTAATACATCATGGAGAATTTGAATCATGAGAGATGAATTCGAATGTACCAACTCAATCTAACTACATGGCTAACTAGAAGTGTCTAAATCACTATCAGAGTTCAACTGGCTAACTCTATATGTCTAATCCAATCTCTTAATCAGTTACAATCAATCAAACTAGTCTAACTGTAGTGGTAGGTGAAAACTGGAGCCTTCCCACATGTAGCCATGCATAACTGGCACTAACTGAACTAGAGGATATCTAACTAAATGTAACTGAAGCATAACTAATCTTAACTAGTTACCAACTACCAACAATTGAAGGAGGTTGGTGTCAACACTCCCAATGGCTCCTAAATTGTAGGGATTGGTCTAGGAGGTGCCTAAACTAGTGCGTGAAGGTGTATTTAGTTCTAGTTATCCTATATCATTCTTACCCACACTCTATTGAATGTTACATGTGGCCCCATTAGGCCAAGTGAACTCAATGGTACTAGTGGACCCAATAATAACTAAATGAATCCTAAGTTAGGATAATATAATCTAATAGACTGTTTAGACAAGGGAGGATTATAAATCCTAACACTCCCATGCGTGATGTTGAGGAGGTGTGCATTTACAATGGATCTAACACACACTATGATGGAAAATAAGAAGATAGATCTTCACTTCTTGTGTGTAGGAAGGTGAAGGGCCTTGTATTGCTAGGCTCGATGGCTTGGTTTGGCATACAGACAATCAATGAAAAAGTGATTCTAGTGAATTTTATTGTTCCTTTTCAAAACTTGGTATATGACTAGATTCATTGATTTTGCAAATTGTTGAAATATCTTCTTCTTCAAATGATAGATGAGTGAAAATCGTAATTCACACAACAACCTCTTGGTCGAATGATGCAAATACAATGGAGGTTGTTTGCATTGGTTTCCTGAAGGAAAAATTGATCCAAATGAGCTAGATGATGTCGCTTAGATATTTTATCTTGTGGTGTGAGTTTCATAAATCAATACACATGAATATCTAGATATGATGCATGATTGGTATGATTATTTGATTTAATCATTGAAATGGATCCATTTGGATGTCCCAATGAGCTGGGAAATGTACATTTTTGTTATTTTATGATGCATGCTCAGATTTCAATGATGCATCATGACTTAATAAAATGAATGAAATGGTCCCAATTTAGTAGGGAAGTAAGCATATATTTTATTATACAATGAACCCTCACATTTGGTAAAATCTAAATAACTTTGTAATATCGATCAATTTTTTCCATTGATTCAAAAGATAAATGCAAAAAATATTTATAAACGACACATGTTTCTGTAGCGTGTTTCCTTGGTAATTTCAAGTGCATACCAAATTTTATGCCTCATAATATTTCCAACATATTTTACCATGGAGTATGTAAATAACTGCTTTGGTCACTGTTCTATTGTATGTTGCCTCTTCCACAAGATCAGGGTGGACAATTTGATCAGACGTTGTGGAAAGATTATGTTTTTGTCAATAAGGTATTTGCTGACAATGTCATGGAGGTGATTAACCTAGGCAATGATTGTATTTAGATACCCAATTACCATTGCAGGAATAATAATATGCACTACCCTTGTCGTCTATTCGAACACTTATCCATACATACATTTGTTAAAAACAACGAATTTTTGTTGGTGGTGCTTCAACTGTATGTTTTTTTTTCTTTTCATTTTTGAATGGTTTGGATTACATGTTAACATTAATTGTATATATATATAGTTAATTAACAGTAATAAAAAAATCATAATTCAAAAGAAAAATAGAAACAAAAAAAAAACAATAAAAAAAGTATTAGTTTGCCTTTGTTCATGTAGAAGTGATTTGCAAGAATCCTAAAACTTTTCAAAAAAACATGTTTCATTGAAATATTGAAGAAGTTGAGCTTTGTATCACATTTCTCTTGTTATTTTCCTCTATAAAAACCCTTTCAAAAACCATTTCTGTCATGACATGATTATTTACCCTTTCTCCTTCAAAGGTCCTGAGTCAACCATGTTGAAGTCTACTTTGTCATTCCCTATGTATTCTCCATGAAAATTTTATCCATCACTACTACCATATGAGTTCGCACATGTTTACATTTTTGAGTCGCATACATTTTTCCCCATTTTCCGTTCATCTTTTTCCTTATGAATAAAACCATTAAGCTTCATTTTCATGACTAGAATTACCTTGATATCCTTGTCACAAAAAATGTTTGAATGCGATATATTTCATCTATAGTCCTACCACTCATTTTGTACAACTCGTGTTGACTGATGTTGGATTGCTTAATGACCACATTTCAACAACTCTTAGGCCATTGACCTCAGCACATTATCTGTGATAGAGACTAGAATTTATTTTATTACCTTGATCCTTTAATGCTTTAATGGCAATTTCTCTTGCTAACAATCATGAGAATACATCAATGTCCCTTGATCGTTAGATCTTGTAAGTGGCTTAGCATCATCTCATTTATTCACACTTTGCAATATGTTCTTAGGAACCTTGGCACTCATTGACATCAATGGTGAGTTTCTTCCAATTGGTTAATGACATACATTAATGGTTGGTAATCCAATGAATTCTTTTCATTCTCGACGTCGACACATTTATTCGCATAACTAGAATTGTACCATTTAGTTTTGTAGCAGGTGAATACTATATAGTTTTAATGACTCCATCAACAATTTTATAGTAGCATACTTCCAACCATATGAGAGTACCAAAATTCCACTTTCAGCTTTTTACTCATACAATGAATTAGTTCAATTTCCTTTGCTTCCAATTCTGTGATCTAGCAACAACATCAACTACATTCATCTTTCCTAGTCCATCGACGTTTTGGGTAAGTGAAGGAATGATTTTTTCTAATCTTTAATCATGTCAGTCCTTAAATGCTAGAAATGAATGAATTTGGAAAATTACCTCACCATGTTACATTTCCTTTCTGATTTTCATAAACTTAACAAATCTTTAGCTTGGGGGGGGGGGGGATAATTCATTACCATTTGATTCCATTTTACCCATGCCATCATCTCATTTACCATTGACCAACATGTCTCTTCCAAATTACATTTTGTTACAATTTGATCTATTTTTGGCATGATTCGTAACATGAAGAAAAGGTTTTCTAATGTACATTGATGGCTTATCATTTCTAGTGTATGTATAACTTCAAATCTTATGCATTGCATCCATAAAAATGAATGAATATTGTTCACACAATAACCAACATTTGTTATATTCATGGTTGTCACACAAGAACCAACCATAAGTAAAATCAGTTGCTACTTATATATTTCACATCATGGAATGATTTATTCCTTAAAAAAACATCATGCAAAGCCAAAGTTAAGAAGCCAAAAAGTTTATGCACAGTTGCATGAGTACATGCAACAAGTTTAGTTTGGGGGAAATGTTGGATTACCTAAATGTCGCATTTTCATCCTATTTTCCCTTCACTATTCATCACATCCACCCCTATTCATTACTCCATTAACCTTTCCTTATACCATTTTCATAAACAAATACGGGTTACCTTGTTATTTTTTATTTTATTTATTTTTAAGTATTTTATGAGAATTTATGATTAAATATTAGAAAATCAACATATTTTCATTTACTATCTCAAAGTTGTGTGAGTTTTGTAATGTGTATGAATATTTGAATATTTTCAAGCCGGGATTATTCAAAATCTTTTCAAATATTTCATCCATATTTTTCACATTTGAAGAAAATTATTCAAGCATATTCAAAGGAAGAAAATCATGACGATATGGATGGAATCTATTTTCAAAGATATTAAGGATTTGTGAGAATTTGAAGGGAAAAATATTTTGTAATTATGGAAAATAGGTTGAGAGAAACGTGGATCTACATTTACCCTCTTTTCAAAGCAACTCATGTATAAATAGGAGTTCTCTCTCTTCATTTGGGGTTAGTGGGTGCCTCTTTAGAAATAGAGAAACAGAGAAATAATTTATCTTTTTCAGAGTTAGTCATGGATTTGATGTTTTAGAATAAATATTTTCATTTCTCCATATTGATTTTTATTTATTTATTATGAGTTAGCAATGTTTATTGTATTGGGTCCCACATGTCAAATGTTGATTGTTTTGGATTAGTTTATTTCAAGCAATTTTATGTTTTATTAGTTAAATTCATTTTAACCAATTTCATGCTTTCGTAGATTAGATTTCTTCTCATGCCATTTCTTTCTTTCATAAACTAGGTTCAATTTTAGTCGCATGTATTTTCTTAGATTAAGTTAGTCCCATGTTTTCTTAGATTTCAGTCGCATGTGTTTTCAATTTCAGTCGTGTGGAATATTAGATTAAGTTAGTGTTACTCTGACCTTGCATATATTTTTCCTGTACCTCACAAGTTTTCACTCTCTTCGACTTGAGAATTTAAATCATTGGATAGCTTATTAATCGCTTAATAATTTTCACCAACAATTAATAAAAAAAGTAAATTATATATATATTTAACTCTAGAATCATTTGGAGAATTTGGGTTTAAAGTTCTCGAATTTTACTTTTTCTTTTATATGAGGTAATTGAAGAATAACATGTATTATATTCTAAAATTGTTTAACTATATACTTTATGAGGTAATTGAAGAGTAAGATGTATTATAATATAAAATTATTTAATATATACATTCTAGAATTTATTAAAATTCAGTTATATATATATATTAATTGGTGATTTATATATTTAGTATATTTTTTATTATTTTAATTTTGAAATATTTGTTATAAAATTAATAATATTTTTATTATTAGATATATATTCATTTTTTTTATAATGATTATATCTAGATTACTTAGAGCAAAGAAAAAAAAGAATAACTTGGTTTGTTTGAAAGTTATATTTTTTTCTTAAGAAACATGGAAAGAAGTAAATTACCAAATTATTATAATTTTGATGACATGGAAAGTTAGGCATGTTCATATTGTAGAAAATATTGAAATTGAAATGACATATTATGTGGAGGTATGAAGGGAAATATAAGAAGAATTTTTTTTCATCCTCAGTACTAAGCCTTAAAAAGATCACAAATGCTTTTAGCCTATGAATTTTTAGGAAAGGTCAAGTTTCAGGTTAATGATGATGATGATGATTAACATCCATTGAGATTAACTTTGGCCTATCGGAACCTACGAAGGATAGTACTTGGTTTACTTTAAAATAATGTTCATGTGCTCAAAACGCTTTCCAAGAAGATTTCCAAGATCACTATAGTTTTCACAAGTTAGGAGGTTATAAAGGTTTGTATTGTAGCAAATACTATGAATCTCAGATCTAATGTGTGTGTCAAGCAAGGGATTCTAAGAGAAAGTGAGTTTCATCCTCAATGCTCATAGACTAACACATATGGAAATCCCTTTCTGCCCATGGATTTTTATGAATATACCAACTCCTTGTTTCCCTATGGAGTTCATGAGAGTTTGTTTTAATATTGGCTATGTTAATTTTATTCCACGAGTTAGTTACTACCGAGAGATAGTTCTGATCTTCCAAGTTAGGATTAATGACCTCCCTATAGTATCTTAATTTTTTCTTAATCTCAAAAGTTTCCTCATACTAGAATTTGTCTTTAAACTTAGAAGTAATAATATTTTTGACATTGTCAATGTTCTGCAAAATTTCATTTTCATTAATGCCCCAATGGTTTAACCAAGCCATGGTATCTTTACACCAACACCGCTTGAGGCATAGTTAGTTTTGAATTGAGTTTAAAAAAAAATTAAGAAGTCTCTCATTTCCCATGTTATTTATCTTATCCTTGTACATCAGGTACCTAATCATAGAAATTCTCTTGAAGGGGAAAGACCCACTTCTATGAGGAGAATAGGATAATTTGTATTTTGATTATTTTTTAGTTTATAAGCAATAAACTGCTTCTGGATTTGCTCAATATTCATCCAAGATTCTCTAGAAATGTTGTACCCCCATAATTAACAACCGTAAAAGATAACTGGGATGGCAACAGTTTCAAAGAGGAACTTCTTTTTATCCCACATGACCAGATTTGATGATTTAGTATTATTTTCGAGACCAAAATAAAATTTCTACCCTTTATTAATCCTTTTCTCAATGCTATAGTCCCAATTGAGCTTGTGATGAATATCAATTTTGAGATACTTGTAAGAAGTCACTTCCTCTATATTTCTATTATCATAAATAAAATTTGCATAAGTGTATTTCATTGATTTTATAATCATGATTTTTGTCTTGTCAATGTCAACGATCATACCCATGTTAGAGAAAAAATATTTAAGAATTATTAATTGCTTATCGAGATCATAAGGACACATTTCCATAAGAAAAATATCATCAGCACAAAGTAGGAAGATGATAAATATCCCAGCTAAGATTGTACCAATGCAACCTGCTTCTTTTAAACGCTTTTCTAGCTTATCAATGTAAATTCAAAAAATGGTAAGCAAGAGGGGGAAAACTTGTGTAACTCCAATATTACAATTTATATATGTTGCCCACCCCTCATTATTCTTAAACTTGGAAATGAACTTTTCATATAACCTTATCACGACATCTCTCAACTCAAAAGGAACCTAATCTCCTCTAGCCTATTCCATAGGTTATTTATAGGCACTGTATACAAATCTTTTATAAAATATACAAAGAAACAAAATAGGTCAAACTTATTATTACGGCATTCCTTTGCAATGATCCTAAGTGTAAGGAGGTGGTCTGTGGTTGAATGATTCCTTATAAGACCTTATTGGTTTCTATCCCACTTACCTTCTATTTCTAGACATGCATTGATCTTATTTTCTAAGATAATACGATATGAATTAGCTAAGAGAGGGCTAATCATAATAGTCTGATAATTAGAGAGGTTACTTTTATCACCACTTTTGAAAATAGGAATAATGAGGCTTTCAATCCAAGGTGTAGGAAACCCTTGATTGACTACTAGATTAAAGAGTTTGTGGATGTCTGGGATGAGGACATGCCCTCCAAGTTTTAAGATTTCCTCTTGGTAGCCTTCAATCTCTCTAGATTTTCCATTTTCTAAGCACTTAACCCCGAAATCTATGTTTTCTAGTGAGAAAACTTCTTTCGATGTATGAAGGGTTTGAATGTTATCTTTGATATCTGGGATTCATAAATAATTTTAAGATAAGAATTTGAACCTTTTAAATCAATTTTATTGTCTTACTTTTTTTTGCAAGTTAGAATTTCCCTCCAAAATTTCTTAGGAGCCACCTTGCATAGGTGTAGGATATTTTCCTATCTTTTACTTAGATAATGCCTTTTTGTAATTTTAATTAAGGATTTGTAATGATTTATCTTTTCAATTTTGATCGAATCTATAGTAGCTTGTTTAATTTATTTTCTCGCATCTTTACACCCTTGATGATACCAAGGGTTGGTTCTACTATTGCTCATTTTTGTCAAGACTTCAATAGATAACATGTTAATGGATGGCGAGAGGGTTGTAGAAAAATTATGGTAAATATTTTCTATGTTCTCCATGCTAGATAAAGGAACCAATTCATTTATTATATTATGGAGAAAAATGTCAGCTTTATTTTCATCGAAGATCAGGTGCTTTTGAAAATTATAGTTTTCCTCCTTGGGATGGCTATGCATGACAATATTGAGAGTTAAAATTACAGGTCTATGATAAGATTTGGGATCATGGTCGTTGAATATG
This sequence comes from Pseudotsuga menziesii, assembly GCA_001517045.1. Classification (NCBI taxonomy): domain Eukaryota; kingdom Viridiplantae; phylum Streptophyta; class Pinopsida; order Pinales; family Pinaceae; genus Pseudotsuga; species Pseudotsuga menziesii. The sequence continues at coordinate 408,797 of LPNX010562793.1, forward strand.
TTGAAATCTATTAATTTGTTGTATATATGGATATCAGATATAACATAATATACCATACTACTTTGGACATTTTGTGAGACCGTTGCAAATAATAAGATCTTGAGCACTACAAAATTTGACCATCTCACAGCTAGATTAATTTTCACCGAGATCTCCAGAGCTTATTTTGTACATGTTAACTAGCTAAAGGTCTTGTTCTAACCAAACAGGATTATGGTTGGAATAGTTGCTTAAAATAACTTGGTTATTGGAAGCTCGAGCATTGAAGTCGCCAATTAAAAGGATATTTCCTTCCTTCCTTAAACAAGAAATATCATGTTTTAAATGATCATAAGGACAATTTTTATCTAAACTGGGTTTTTTTATAGAAGTTGGAATTAATAGGGGAAAAAAAAGAAATGGTTATGTATGTTTTTTCATCATTAATGTATGTAATCTCTATCCAAATAAATTAGCTGTAAAGGTCTTTCTTATAAAGCCTAACATGTGGGGATATCCTCTTCCTTATGTAACATTCTATATCCATAATGCCCCTATGACATGAATGTTTATTCCATATTGACCATAGGACATATCCATCTATATTAGGGACCTTGGACTCCTCATGTTCCCAAGTTTCAACTAATAATATAATATCAATTTCGCTTGGGATCCAAATGAACTTAGTGTTGAAAATAGTTTTCAATTGACACTAGTGAAAAATGAGAGATTAGTGACCAAAATCCGCATATCAATGACCACTTTTGGTTTGGCGATCACTGGTGGCTAATTTATAGTCCTTTATTACGCGACTAAAATTGTTCATTTTTATTTTGGTAATTTATAGCTTGTGAGTTGCTCATATATTTGGTCATTAATTTGGTCATATATTTGAATCAATGACCAAATATATGACCAGATTTATGACCAAATTAATGACCACATGACAAACTAGAATATGAGCAAATTTTGTCGCGTAATAAAAGATCGTAAATTAGCCACCAAAGATGCTTTTTGGTCATTGATATGTGAATTTTGGTCCTTTTTTGGTCATTTAAATCTCATTGGTTGGTCACATATCTCTCAATTTTTGGTCATTAATCTCATTTATTGGTCACTAATTTAGTCATTTTTAGTCATTTTATGTGTGGTTATTATATTTTAGTAGTTTTAATGCTCTCAATTATTAATCAATATAGATTTTTTAATATGATATTATGTTTAAATTTAAAAAAAAACATACATTATTTATCGTTATCTAATACACATGTGAATTATCCAATGTCACATTAATTAGTTAATTAAAACACTTATAAATAATATAAAGTACAACCATATAAGTTTTAAACCACACAAATTATAGTATATGAAATGTCAAGTATTACAATAAATATGAGTTTTCTCAAAAACTATCTCCATATAAATTTACATGAAAATCATCTAGTACATCGATGACTTTTCAAAATATTACAATGGCTAAACCATCCCACTTGTGCTTGGTTGTTAAGTCGTACTTAGATCCTGCAGCAACTGCAATTAACCCATACTTAGTAGCTTGAAATCCTCAGTAGTAGGCTCTTCATTCTCAATAGCCCACTTAGTTAAGTTCACTCCTACAAAATCCAATAAGAAAAAGCTCACTTATAAAGTAGAAAAACAATGAACTATAAAGTATAAAACAATGAACCAAATTATTTATAATGTTCAATAGCTAACAACAATAACCAAGTTCATGTGCAAAATAGGAAAATCTAATCTAACATTTGCATTATCACCTTCTCTCTAGCCCATGGAGTACCAGATTGTGATAATGTAACTAATGGTGGGATAGCACCTTCTTGCAAAACCATAGCACGAAACCTATTTCTATTTGTACAAAGTTGAAACAAAGAAGGAATTCCCACTACCTAAACCAAAGAAGGAATGCCCCCCTATTGGAATCTTCTGTGAGTCCATGATGTTTCTCAGATCTTCATTTTGGAAGTCCCACAACTTTCGTGAAATTCCCATGGTGGAAGCTCAACTTGGAAAAATCAAGTACAATGGCCCTCTTTGGTTTAATTTATTAAAAAATCAGAAATGAATGAGGGGTGTGAGAATGTATGGATGTATTCTCTTCAGATAAAATTAATGTTTCCAATGAGTATTTGCTTGCCACAAACTGATACTTGTACAAACTTCTGGGCCTCTAGGAAGTTTGCAGCATCTTACTTTTATCACCTTTTTTCTCTCATGGAGCTTCTCAAGATACTCTGGGTGCCTTCTTCAACTGACTGTAGATAATAATGGATGAGGACTAAGAAAAATTTGTGCAATGTCCACATAGATTTATCTTGATTCTTGATGTCAATCACTTTGGTGACTTTTGCTGCTTCTACAAATTTCTATCTTCTCTACAAGATGTCATTCCTTCATGGTTGTAGATAACATGATATGTAGAAACTTCGAAAATCAAGAAATTAATGCAAATTCCAAAATTTCACCTTATTTACTCAAGGTTTCCTATATCTAATCCCTATGAACTTGTAGTCTTAGAGTTGATTTGAACTATGAAATACAGTGTTATTATTTCACTTCCCTTCCATTCAATTTTTCCAATTTTTCCTCAAAGTCCAAGAGAATAAATATGTAACGCCCCATATTTGGACTTAGGAATGCTTATCAACCAGACTTATTAAACTGTATTTGCTTATTATCTATGGACTCATCTAGACTAAGTAAACTATATTTTGGCATGTTAGACCTAATTATATACTGATTATGATGCTATGATGTTATCATGCTTATGCTCTAGTTATTATGTTATGACGTTATCATGCTTAAGTCGAATGCTATGATTATGGCATTATGATGTTATCATCCTTATGTATAGGAAATGATTATGATATTATGATATGATTATGATGTTATCATTTTTTATGATGTTATTATGCTTATGATATTATTATGTTTTGGTCATCAAGAGATTTCCCTGTTTCATAAATGTATGTTTAATTATCATCCTTGATAAGGTGTGATATATATGATGTGGTACATAGATACCCACCCATGAAATGATCAATTTAATGATTTATGTGATAAAAGAAAATGATGTTCATAATATGCACCAAATGATGATTGAATGGAGATATTGTTATGAATATATGCTTTCAAAGTACTAATCTGTGGGACACGATCTATGTAATAACTTGATACTTTATATGAAGTCTAGTATAGTATCTATTTTCACAAAAAAGTCTTGTTTACCAAATTTAATAATACGATGACACAAACCAATAATCTCGATAGCAGCACAATATGGTTTTGATTGGGTATAGACTGAGGATGTTGAGAGGGATGGATGCGTTCCACCCTATGTTTCTATGATACCTGAGGTCGTGGGAGGGTCATGCTGAGACACACTCCCCAAGTTTTTGTAATGATGATGGTCGGATGCCTGCTAGGAGAGGCTAGGTCTATTGTTCAGCCAACGATGTCGCTCTCAGGTTCTTATGTGGTGATGTCAGTGAGGCCGACATCCACTTCTATACTAGCAGATGAAGGGTAGGGAGGGTGCGGACATAGGTTAGGATGGGAGGATATTGTTAACTAGTACTATTCAGGGTTGGGGATTCCTTGGTTTCGATTTAGTGGTAGTAGGTTCCCTTCCTTGTAATTTATTGATTAAACTAATGTAAACATAAAAATAATGATATAAAATCTTGTAAGGTTAACTCATAAAATAACTGATGATGTTTTAGTAATGCTATTATTATGTATACTTGTTCTAATTGCATGAAGGATTATTATTATTAGTTAGCACTTATGCATAGGAAATATTATGTATGTTTATAGTACATGTCTGGCTTGTGCATGCACTGGCCACGCATGCACACTTTGCATATGTACGCTAGTATCACTATACCAATAACTTCATGTTAAACAAGTGTGTAACTTGTTGCGAATACGTGAGTTGAATATACATTGATCGTAATAAGATATTGAGCATCAAACAAGTTAAACAAGTCATTTAAGTATTCATTAATTACGCATAAACACAGTGATAGGAAGTTCACTAAGTGTTGTTAGTTAGAATTTTCACTCCGGAATTGTTGTAAATAATATAATTGTATTGTTTAATTTTCTAGCATGATTGCTTAAACCCTCTAGGATGCATTGTTCATCAATACAAGGGAACTATGTTGGTAGTAGGATACTTGAATATCAAACAAATAATTACATAAATGATTATTAGTTGACCATCTATTATTATTATTATTATTATTATTATTATTATTATTATTTTACATTAATAATGATAATGAGTTCCCTTATCATAACCATTGTTGAATATATATATATATATGAATTAATTAAACAAATTCTTGATTTAACCAAATCATTTCATCATAAGTTAAAATGGTATATTAAATTAATTAATTGAACCCACAAGATAGGGTAGGATTTCATTAGACCAATACCAATATTTTTAGATCTTGAATTGAATAATAAAGATATTCACCGCTACAAAACTTGATGGGTCAACCTTATCAGTAATACATTATTTTTTTATTCAATCAATTTAATGTTTGAACCGTGAGTGCGTCTTGTAATTTAACCCACCTCCTCGTAAAGATACCAAATTGAATTCTTCAAGAGAAGTAGTAAATAGTGTACAATAACCAGTTTTAATTAACCATGATAGCATTGAAATCCTCGAGGCAATGGATGAAAAATATATATTATTTTTATTTTATTTTAAATTTTAAATAAGAAAGAAAATAAACGTTTGGGGTTTCATGGGATTTGAGGGGAGGCGGTGGAGTACACTCGAGGAAAAACGGAGGAGGTGGAAAATGGTATTTAGGTGAGAAATTATGGGGGAAGAAGGAGGTTTTGGTTTTTGGCGAGGGACCGCACTGTGAGGAATTTGGGGGATTGGTTTTATTTTGGAGGTTAGAAATTAGACTGTGTATGAGTGGAAAAGAAGGAAAATTTGAGGAGGGGGAAAAATCAAGTACTTAGAAATAGTTGAAAATGAAGAAGGATCTAGAACGAAAAGGAAGAAGGTAGCTACTCTCGGTATTATTGCTATGTGGGATTGAAGGATAGGAAACCCATAGGTTTCCTAGGGCCAGTACATGATGAGAGCTACTCAGTAAGGTGGCTGTTATGGAGAAAAATTTCTTTGGCTTGGGGTGCCACAACAGACAGAGTAACCGCAGAAATCAATCCCTTCCCAATATGCAAGAGAAATAAAACATATAACACAAAAGGATGTCAAAACATACCTTATTCCGGATGGTTGATGTAGTTCCCCTTTGATATTTTTTAATCCTCTTTGTGTTAACAATTTGCTCTCTCAACAATCAACAAACAAGACAAGCATGCTATATAATGGTGTTAGACCTACTCTAGAATATATAATCAATAATGTATAAGTAATTAAAAGAATCCATGGATTCAATATTCATTTAAATGCACATCATTGGACATGAAAAGATATTTCTATTAATATAAATCAGATATTACAAGAATGACAACCTCTTTCGGCACGTCTGCGAACCGGAGTAGCTAAGTCCTCCACCTGGGCCTCCACCACCTCAATCCTCCATCTCTCGATAGCAAGCTCACAAGAAAAGGAAAGCTTTGGAAGAACACCAAGTTCTCCAAGGGACAAAGGGATGCAGACTCAAGTATAATCAAGCTATGACAACAATGGACTATAGTTTTCTTACTCTTCAATTCCTCCCCTTCCAATGTATCCAAAGGGTTACTTATATAGTGCTTCAATAGGGTAATGGAAGGTCAAATCCAAGAGATCTCAAGGCATATGGAAGGCCAAGAGACAAGTGACTCAGATCCGCATCAAGGAAAACTCCAAAACTATTTGGCCTTTTGCACACATCCTGATGTACGTGGGTTTAAGGGTCATATCTGCATATATATGTGAGAATGGGTTTAAAAGTCACATATTGAAAATAATGAATGTTTTTAGGGATGATATTGGAAACATAAAATGTACAAAAATATTCCATGGGATCCAAAGAGTCCGCAGAGGGACATGGAATGCCATAAATGTGTGATCTACCATGTGTGGTAAAATCAGCTATAAAAAATTCTCCCTAATGTGTGAGGTCAGAGGGGTGATATGATGTTTGAAATAAATTATAAGTCCATCCTAGAAGTGGAGTGATGAAGAACTAGGTGTAAGAACCAACCATCCAACAATATAGTACAAATATCTCTCCATATGACTGCAAGTACATACAACAGTCCCGGATACATAAGACTGCAATGGCCATAAATAGGAATGATACAAAATATGACATGTGTGTTCATTGCCACGTACAATATAGATAGATCAGAATCTCCATGATGAATATATACAAAGGATCATGATCTCCATGAAAGATGAAGATATACAATGGATCAAGATCTCCATAATGGCTAAAGATATCTAACATACACTAGAATCAAGTCACGAGAGCTGAAATCTCATGAACACTGGCACGATCAAGGTGGTAGCATATATGAAATGCCACCAATCTAGAAAGTCTTCTACACAAACCGCTATGAGTACATGTCCTACTATGTGAATAAAGGTGTCGATGTCAAACATAGTAGTCCATCGTCTGATTACCAGTCATTGATGTATACCATTAACAGATGCGAGATCACCCACCAATAATGAAAATGGGAATCAAGGTACTAGAGTGCAATATAACAAGTTTGAATAAATGTGTTGCGGTTGAACACTTGAAGGAATCCATTGATCAGGGGACATTGATGTATTCCCAAAACTATTGACGGCGAGAGAACCTGCCACTGATGACTGCAAGTCTCAAGGCACTCAAAATGACTCTAGACTCCTATCACACAATAAATTATCTGAAGCTGATGGGATGAAATCCAATGGAAGGAGGGAATTAAGGCATCCCCCATCATCCAACATGAGGTACTTAGAAACGTTGTATAATGTGGAAGGACTCGATCATAATGTGCATGAACCAGTACCAGTACCGGGAATGGTCGACATGCAAAGTCAAGAAAACCGTGGAATGGCCAACTCAGGATTCAACTTCCTTAGAACAAGAGCATAAAGGTGAAAGGTGACTAAATGTAGGTAGCATATAATCAATATACAAAACTGAGACATATCTGTGACACATGAGGCATCGACAAAGGCTCCATAGGGACTGGAAGCTTAACCAATTGGTGGAGATAAATTCAGAGAAACGAGTACAGCTCCTAAAGTCAAACTATAAACCCAACCAATGGATGTGATATACAGTGGTCTGTTCGAAGGCGACATGAATCGACTGCTGCCAAAGATAACATCTTTTCATGTCTGGCTTTTTGGTTTTTTGATTTTTTTTTTGACTTTTTCAAATATTTTGAAAATATTGAAAAAGAATAAAAGTGCTTTATAGTTACAAACTAGGAGGAAGATGAGTATCAAGGGGCAAACAAACTAGTTCCAAGTAACAAAACATGCCTATGCTCAATGCAAGGAAACATGCGTAGGATAACGACACTTGGGGGAAAGTCCCCTCTCAGAAAAAATGGGGAATCAAGCTGCAAAAGATATATAAAATGTATTTCCATGGCTAGACATGAGATAAGCTCAGGATTTATGGCTGATAATCAAAGTCGGGGAAGCCAACATAAGGCTCAATAAGGCAAGCAAAACTAATGATAATGCAATTACAACTTGACACAAGGGAGTCTTGGGGAAAAGGCCAGCAAAGAGATTAAGAGGAGTATGAGGCTCTTGTGCAAAGTCATGGTGATACTATACAAAGAACTCCCACAACCTAAAGGAAAAATGTTGGCATGGGCACCAAATGCAAAACAAGAGCTAACTAGGGTACCCATGTATGGTCAAGCTCTACCATTCACATCATGTGACTTATAAAAGAAACAATAAGGTTTCATGACAAGATAGAATGGGTTCATACCTAAGGTTATAATGAAATAGTCATAAGTTCATACAAAGTGTAAACATATGTGAAACCTAACCTATATGCCAGTTTAGACATAATACCTGAAATCGGCATGAACTGGTCAAAACCACGGTCAAACCACGCTCAAAACGGACTCCTACATCATCAAATTAGTTCAAAACGGTCTAAAATGGTTAGAAACAGTGAAAACTATAGAAAGTGGGTAAAAAATTTCAAAAAATTTCTATAAATAGTAAAAAAATTTAAAATTCCATATCATTTGAATTTTTACCCATTTGAGCTCAAAAATTCCAACTCAAATTTCGGGAGCATCGTCCAGTGAAATTCGACACCATTTGATCCAGGTAACTCCTCATGTCCTCCTCTTCCTATTTCATGCAAATTTTTTAAGTTTTCATGGTCCATTTAATTTTTTATGCCATCCTAAATTGTGTGTTTTGGACCACATGGGTATCAAGGTTTTTTCCGTGTATAGGGCTGGCCATACATGGAAAAACCTCCATAACCCGCATACATATGCGGCTGTTTTGCAAACAGTCATGTATGAGGTCACGAATGAGGTTTTCAAGGGAAAATAATAAGCAAATCTCTTGTTTTTTGTGCAGGACGGTTTTAGAATGGAGGGAGAGGGAACATGGTGATGTGGAAGATGTTGTACAAGGTGATTTAATCACCCAACAAGCATTGCGTGCATGTGTTTTGTATAAGTTTAGTTGTCTTGGAAGCTTGAGGGCCAAACCAAGACTCCTCCAGATGCTAGTGGATTACTGGGATCCATACTTTGAGAATTTTCACATTGACAAGATGTCGTTCAATATAGAAATTGAGGACATATACTTTATCACTGGTTCATCCCGATGAAGAGAGGTGGTAAATCTTCAATCTCATGGGCCAAGAGGTGGATTGACTATTGATGAGTACATTGCAGTGTACTGCTTTCCGGACACAAAAAAGGTTGTGAGTAAAATCCTAATAAACTCTATCTAGGTATTGGGACTGAAGGCCATACTATTGGCACTCGATAGGATAGCCAGACTAGCTTCACTCCACCAGGCCTCTCGGCCACTAATGTTCTATGCGGTGGAGTGTATGAGACCCACAGTGTATGACTAGAGCACTGCGTTGTTGAGCAACATGAAATAGTAGCTCAGTGACTACAAGATGGGTAGGGTGAGGCCATAGTTGTGTGGGTAAATCCAATACGATACAACGATACGCCCATTATATATGATGCACCCCCTCCTTGTTTGTGGAAACCACCTATGCCAAACTGGGGTAGATATGCGATTCTAACGTAGATATGGTGAGTTTGGTTGAGCCTTCATAAAATGGCATTTTAAGCCCTCTGCTTTTAGTCGAGACCTCCTTCCTAAGGACCTCGGCAACCCCCCTTTTTACCTTATAGCTTTTCTATAGTCTCATTGAACATATGCGATGCCCCCTAAACATGTGTAAAGAAAGCCCCCCTCAAATTAAAGGTCCATTTTTGGAAGCATATTGAGCATGTTCTTCTTTGAGCGTGTACCAGGGATAAGCCCTAGAGTGGACATTCCTCCACACGGAGTTTGAGATCCGACCCAACGACGTTGGGAAAATATTGTGCGTAGACTAGGTAGAGATAGGGTGGCTAACCCATACCTAGCAGACTTATTTCCATGGTGGTGGAGGCAGATCATTGCCATCAATGACTACCCCTATGTAGGGATATAGTTCCATGGAGATCTGGACATGCCCCTACCACCAGGAGCGGCATATGGCAACATAGGTAACGAATCCCAAACCCACTTTTTAAGTTTTTTGAATTATTAATTTTTTTGTGTTTTTTGATATATTGACTCAAAATACATGTTTTGGTGTGATGATACATAGTGACAATCTGTCATGTGTATGCAGATATTGGACCATGGTGACCGGATAGTTTCCCTCATCATAGAAGGAAGGGAAGAGGATATGATATCATGGGTGTGGATGCGGAGCAGATGCTCCAAATAATTCACACAAACTTCATATGCTTGACACATAGGGTACCCATGGTGCAAGTTAAGGACTTGCCTGAGGCCATGCAACGCCAGGTGGTTGGTGTACCATGGGAATGGGTTCAATTATTTCGATGGCTAGCTAGAGCCGTTTTGTGCTACCACGATCAGAACCCCCCTCCTCCTCCTCAGGCTTAGAGACCTGAGATTATTTCTTTTTGTACTACCGTGTATTATATTTTGGTGGCTTGGAAGCCCCAATTTTGTATTATGACACTTATGTATTATGACATCACATTTTGGATGTTAATGAAAAACTTTTATGATGATCGATTTTATTTATTTACATGTGTGCAAAAATGTATGTTTGTGATATGTTTATGGTCTATGAAACAAATGTCAATCTAACACATAGTTAGCATATGAGTCAGCAACTTCATTAAAAATTCTTGAAACATGAATGTATGTTATATTTTCAAATTTTCGTTCCAGCCGCATCTCACACATAAGAATCTTCGTAATAATATCGGATCCCTAATACAATACAAGCCATTAAGCTATGAAACCACTAACGGTGTATCAAGACGTACCTCAAGAGAGAGAACACCATGTGAAATTCCGTCACGCAATAACTCAATAACGACACTATATTCAGCAACATTGTTCAAAGAAGGCTGTAAACATACACCTCATGAACACAACACTTGACCCGTAGGAGTATAAATCACCCAAGCAGCCGAAGTTGAGTTTTGAGTGTGACGGTTAGCACCATTGGCGAGTCCTACGTAAATGGAAGACTCCATCAACATATTCCATAAGAAATGGAAGATAATCAACAAACCCGATCACCATAAGAAGACCTAACTATGCAATTCAAAGACTATACAATAATATACAACAATCAGCCTTGGCTAAAGATCATGCATAGTATTTTTTAAGATAGAGCCCATTTCTAGGAAACACCAAGGCTATCCCTTCGTAATCCACTAGCTAATAGGCACCCTTCTCTAACACATGTTTGACCATGTAAGGACCATGCCACATGGGATTAAACTTCCCTTTCCCCAAGGGTTCTTTAGCTTGATCCCATAAAAGGACCAAATCACCTTCACTAAACTTCCTCGGATGGACAGAATTATCATATTAGACCTTAATGCAATGCTTATTTACTTCTAGAGCCACTAATGCATCTCAATGCTACTCATCAAGCTGCTCTAAGTGGACCAAATGTTACCTCAATGTGGAAGTGTCTGGTAAAATCTCTATAGCTAACTTCAATGAAGTGATTTCACATTCAACTGGGAAGACATAATCCACCCCATGCACAAGATGATATGGAGAGAAACCAGTGGTAGTCTTAACCATGGTTATATAGGCCCATAAAGTAGGATATAACATGATATGCCAATTCGTCTTGCTTTCTGTGATGGTTCATTGGAGAATAGACTTAAGTGATTTATTCAATGCTTCAACCTATCCATTCGCTTGAGGGTAACAAGAAGAGGAATGCTCCTGCTTATACCCTAAATTTGAAGCCAACTCTTCCATCATTTTATTCTTAAAGTGCCTACCATGGTAAGTGAAAATCTCTTTCGAAATGTTGAACCGAGTAATAATTTGGTTGAAAATGAAATGCATGGTTGTCTCACCATTGGATTTAATCATGGGCATAGCCTCTGCCCATTTCATGAAATAATCGACGTCCACTATAATGTGATGATGCTCCCTAGATGAAGTTGGGTTGCAATCCATAAAGTCAAGCCCTTACTTGGTGAATGGACCAGTAGTGATAATAGGATGTAACGGGGCTAGATGCGAGCACATATTGTGTGCAAACACCTGGCAAGGGTGACACTTCTTGACCGCATTAACACAATATTTGAAGATCAACGACCAAAAATATCCTGCTCTTAAGATTTTTTGGGCTCTATAAATCCCAGATAAATGACCACCACACGCCCCTCTATGGCAATCATTCATCACAACCTTAGGCTCATCAAGGGTTAAACAACAACGTAAAATGGAATCTACCCCATGGCGGTACAAAGTGTTATCCACTATAAGGTAGTTCTTAGCTACATGATGTAATCATCATCGCTCATCCCATGAAAGGTGAGTAGGGATGTTCAACGTTTTCAAGAACACAATGATATCCCCATACCATGTGTCCAAAGTTGAGATAAGGAAAATATGCTCATTGAAAAATGTATCCTCATAAACCTCTTCCTCTTCCAAACTTGGAAAATTAGATATGAGCTCTGAAAAGATCAACTATTTCTTCGATTTCACCGAAACGAATTTGAGATCGAACTCTTGCAAAATAACATTCCATTTGTTGTATTTCCCCCCAATCATCCTTCTAGTGAGGACGAACTGAAACGGATTGATATGAGCTACAACCAAGGTTCGGCAAAGGAGAATGTAACGTCTCAATCTCTGAACCACATGAACGATGGCCAAGGAAAGTTTCTCCACATGGGAATAATGGATTTCCACATCAATAAGGTTTCATCTCAAATAATATATGACATGCTCATGGAGCTCCTCATCCTCCTGAACCAAAACCATACCAACCGTCTCCATGGATGCAGCCACATAAATCAAGAAATCACGGCTATAGTCAGGTGGACTAAGCACGGGGGCCGATTCTAAGGCTTTCTTAAGAGCATCAAAGGAGTCCTGGTCTTGCTCATCCCAAGGAAAAGGGGTGTCCTTCTTTAAAAGATGCATAAAGCCTTTAGTCAAGTTGGAAAAATTAACTACGAATCTCTGCAAGAAATTTGCCATACCTTGCAAACACTGAAGATGTCTAATATTACACGGGGGAGACTATTGAAGTATTGCCTCAACCTTTAGGGGATCGACTCTTATACCCTCCCTGGATACGATGAACCCTAGCAAGTGACCAATAGTCACACAAAAGATGGAATTATGAGGATTTAACCAAACCTGATAATGAGGACATATTTCAAATACTAATCTCAAATGGTATGGATGATGCACTCTCAAAAAAGAATGAGCAGCAAGGTCATCCAAATACACTTCAATAATCATTTTGAGATCATGAAAAATTAAGGTCATAGCCCGCTGAAATGTAGCTTCGGTGTTTTATAGGCCGAAGGGAATCTTTCGATATGCAGATGTACCCCAAGGACAAATAAATGTAGTCTTATGTTGATCCTTGGGTTTGATCAGGATCTGATTATATCCGAAAAAACCATCCATGAAGGAGAATACCTCGCTTCCTGCACACTCATCCAAAATTTTATCAATAAATGGTGCGGGAAAATTATCCTTAGGACAAGCACGATTTAAATCACAGAAATCAATGCATATATGGATCGCTCCCCACTTCTTATCAACTGGAACATGATTTCAAACCCACTTCGTCAGGGGAATAGGATAGATAAAACCGGCTTTTAATAGTTTCTTTATCTCTACCTTAATGGCAGGTGATTTTCTAGGATTCACCACATACAAACGTTGTCAAACCGAATTGGCATCCGAATAGGTCTTAATCTCATGTTCAACAATACAAGGTTCAATACCTGGAATTTACTCATATGACCAAGCAAATATGTCATGAAACTCTTTAAATAGCTCAGTATACTCCTTGATCTCATAAGGGGAACAACTTGCCCCAATGTAGATGTTCTCAACTTTTCCAGGATCGTGAGAAATATTGATAGGAATAGTAGGTGATAAATTTGCCATGTTCCCATCGGCCATTTGACCAGAAGAGCTCAATGGAACCATGGGACTACCAATCTTCTCGCTAAGAATATCTCTAAAGTCATCATGCTCCATATGATCGATGATGTAATTCTTCCCAAGGTGGCTCAACCCCAGACATGCCCTCAATAATGGCTTCATATGATGGAAAAACATTGTCGAGGAAATCATGCGCGTGAGAGGACTCAAATGCCCATGAAGGAAGCACATACAGGTCCTCCTACTCCATCCACGAAGAGGAAGAACTAGGCTCTGGAACTTGATCAAGTTTCTCTTGATATGCTACCATCGTTGCAGGCAATGACACACTTGTTTTGATAGGTCCAATCGAAGGACTTGGTGAAGGAAGAATCAAAGGATATTCCATATGGGTAGTGTGAAAAGACACTGAATTCAATGAGGATGAAGCCCCATCAAAATTAGATTCGATCATAAGAACGGGCGCAGGACAACTAAAGGTTCCCATAAGAGATGGATACATTACCCACACCCACACTCCCTGTTGTCGGCTGAGAATGATTGATAATTGGGGTAGATGTTCCTGATGATGCATTAACACTCAGATTATAGAATGATGTCTGATTAATAGTAACGATATTCCCATTAAATGTAAAGCATACCGCTCTAAAGAGAGAAGAGGCTATGGCTTGCATACTATACATCAAATTCCAGCCGAGCAAAAGATTGTAGTCAACGGGCACATCAACCACCTCGACCTCGATCGCGATGGTCTTCCCTCCTAATTGGACCTTAAGAGTAGGAAGAATCCCATGCTACTGAAAATATCTACCATCAAAATCTGTCAACATAGTAGAGGATTGAGACAACTCAGGAGAACCCAAACCCTTCCAACATGACAAAGACATCATGGAAGCAGCAATGCCTTCATCAATCACAGTGCATTTGATGGTCATATTAATACATTCTACGTGAATCAAAAGATACATGTAGTAAGGAAAGGGATATTGTATTCCCATGGTTTCAAATTTGATAACGGAAGAAGAGTTATCATCATCCACCCCAAGAGAAGAAAGCAAGGATCTCCTTTGAGGAGGACAAGTCTGAAGTACTTCAAGCACGAACATCGCACAAGGAGTTTGGCCCAAATCCTCGACAATGGAATAGTTTTGGGTGTCTTGCGCATTAGGATTGTGCCCTGAATGCTTTAGGACTCCCTTAGGAATGTAAGGTGCAACTTCAAGTTTATCCATACGTTTTTCGATACACAAAGGGCTCTCGGGTGGAGCGAGTTCCTTTCCAAGGTATTGTTGTGACGAACCATAATCCTTTGCATGAGTCAAAAACCTCAGTAGCGCACACCATGTGAACACAACCATGACCACTATTGGCTTCTGGTGGATTTTGATCTTCACCTGATGCACAATGACGATCAATGGTCCTCGAGTTCATATTTTGATTGTTGGGTAAAGGATTAGTTAACATAGTTGGGCCCTATGCTATGAACCTTGAGGCATCTTCCATATGAGGGCACAAGTGAGTGAGGTGGTCTTCCTTACATAAATTGCAAGGAAAATTTACCTTACGTTTAGTATGCTTGTCCCCCCTAGCATTAAGAGCATTCTTGTCATTATAATTAGCATTTTCATTCTTATTCCACCCTTATGATTATTTTTCCCTTTTTTCTTATCCTTCCAGGTTGCTAGTTGCCCTTTTGGTCCGATGATTACATGGAAAGTACACTAGCTATTTGGGTAGGTTGAGATGAAGCCGTGGCTTGTCCCAATGTAGATTGATTAATTGACAATTGGCTCACTTGTTTCACAACCAAATCTGCAGGTTTGGCACTTGTACAACCCACAATGCCATCAGCATGTGGTCCAGGCTTGATCTTGGGATAGAAACTAGATCACGGAGCATTAGGTATAATCTCATACAAAATTCCGGATTGAGTGTAAATCAGATCCAACTCTTGTTCCCTAAAGATTGCTTGTTCCTCATTTTGGACTCCGGATGTAGAAACATCCTTCGCGATGTAAGGTAACAACAACTTGAGGAACCACTCAAGGAGAAATTATAGTGGTATAAAGGCTTTAATCAACCACTTCCGTCTATGCAACTGTTGAATATGATCTGAGATATGTGTTGCTTTGTCTTGCCGAAATGTCGATAAGAGTTTGGTACCAACGTCATTGTTGATGTAATTTTAACATTGAAATGTATTCAGTTGTATATCTTATGTATCGTACCCCGATGTTTATTTTGAGAAGTATCTGTAATGTAATTGAGTCATGTCATGCCCTGATGTTCCCATCGGGAGGTTCTATAATGTAAACAAGTCATTTCAAGTCATTGTGGGTAACCCTCCTATTGATCAAGGGTTAAAGTCCCCACAGTTGTGGGGCCCTAGGGTTATTAGACTATCCCAGAGAAGTCGACCCTAGGTGAGTTATTGTAAGTCGAGGCAATAGTCCCCACCATTGTGTTAAGGATAACCCTCCTTGTTGGTTGGAGGGGAAAAGTCCCCACAAGTTGTGGGGCACTAGGGTTATTAGACTCTCCTAGAGATGTCTGATCTAGTAAGTAATTGCTAAGTGAGGCCAACAAGTTGGAGAGGACATTAAGTGAATGAAATAATATAAATAGAGAGTGAGCCTCTCTATTTATCACACACACACTCACTCATTGGGGTGCATGAGTGAGAGAGAAGTTGTTGGGATCAGAGAAAGAGACTACTACTGTCGGTATATCATCTTTATGTTTTCGGGTTTTACTTTTGGTACTGATTCTATCTCTAAGGAAATTGTGGAGTTTTCTCCTTTATGGTTTCTGTGAGGAAAATTATTTATGTCTCTCGTCTCTTGTGTTTTATTGTTGTGCATATTATTCTCTCAGTTAAAGATCCTAAGTTCATAATGCTAGCTTGAATGATAAAATATAACATGGTATCAGAGCTAACCTGAGAAGAAGACATTGTGCAACTGTAGAAGCTAGGTATTCTTACTTTTTGGGTCTCTCTCCACAATCCATCAGCAAAATTATGCTAGGTTGAATCTCCATTGAAGGGTGCATCTTTCTGTTGAAGAGGAATTTGATTCCCAACATTTTCAATTTTTGGTGCGGGAAAATAGGGCTTCTTACAAAAGAGGAATTTTTGAGTGAGCCCGACATAGGATTTCTCTCCTCATGAAAATCGAATTTTAGAGACCTAGGTTGAGATTTTTGTTTGGGTGAAACTACGGCAAATTCAAACCCTAGTTTGACCCCGAGCCGAAAAAACCTAGAAATACTAAACCTGACATGTTTTGGTACATTCGCTATATCTTGGGATTAGACAAGGATCAAGAGTTGAAACTTTCATAGGACGAAGATAAAATCCTGATTTACACTGTATCTAAAATTCAGCCTCATATTCTCTATATCCTAGGAGATATGATCCCTCCAGGTTAGGGTTCCATCCTCTTCCAGGATTCATCCCTAAATAGGACACATGGGGAGAATTGCTATATATTGGGATGCAAAGGTCCAAATTAAATATATAAATATTTTCTATAAAGGGAATGGACAATACTTTCTGTGGTCCGATTTTCATACCTAGAATATGAAACAATGACACATGACAGTCATTACAACTTCACTGTTTGGAACAGTCCTGTAACAGGTCACCTTGGGAAAATGATCATAAGGCCCAATTCAGGAAATAAATTTTGATGAAACCTGTGGTTTTGGAAAAGGGATAGGTGAGGCTATTTTAGTACTAATTTGTATACATAGAGGAGTATTAATCGTGGAGATACCACAGAAAGAGTATCAAGCATTTCTATAGAAGAAATCAGAAAACTAGGGCTTCCTGTTCTGGGAGCTTCCCTCCACTGTTTTTAGAAAATGAGTACATTGGACAGCTCACCTTGAAGAGGTCTATCTTTCTATTCAATCAGATCTAAAAGATTCCAAGTTTCAAAAATTAGGGTTTCTCTGACAAACCCTTGATCAACCAGCTTTGGAAACAGGACAGAGACCTCAAATCGGTAAGATCTAATCTTTTGCTATTTTCATTTGAGGATCTAATTTCAAAGTGATCTATCACATTAGCTTAATGAAAAGCTTGGTGAAGTTGACAAATTCCACGCTCTCTGAAGAAAATGAATTAGACGCCTACATAAGTAGAGAGGTTCTATTTCCAGAGGGAGATGAGGGTAAAATCCTTATACAATAAGAACTTAGTCAAGGACAAGAAGATAATTGTTGATTCAATCATGGATCATCGTATACCACAAGTGTCTTCCCTAAAGACACCTAAGGAGATTTTGTATTCCTTAAACAAGATATTTGAAGGGAATAACATAAATCGGAAGATGACTTTGAGAAAACAGTTGAAGAATGTGAAGATCCAGAATGCAGAGACCATACAGTCATACTTTACGAGGGTCTCTCAAATCAAAGAACAACTTGAAGTGGTAGAAGAAGAAGTGGTGATAGCCACCTTGAATGGCCTCCCAGGATCATGGGATTCATTCATGCAAGGAATATGTCCCAGAAGGAAATGATTACTTTCAGCAGACTTTGGGAAGAAGAAGATGGGAGCAACTGAAGATAAAGCTCTCACCATCCAAAGAAGATCCCTCAAGCAATGAGGAATATGGAGATCTCAACTCTTGAAAAAACTCTTATCGATCTTATCATTTGGATAAGAAATGATGCTATTATGAATGAAGAAGATGATGAAGCTGAAGGCTCAAGAAGGAGTCTACCCACGAAACAAATAAAGATAAGTATTCAATTGTCATTTCATGCTATTGTTTTGTTATGCAGTTAATGTATTATGCGTGATAGTATACTACTAATGCCAGTATACTACTAATATGCATGTGATGGGTAAGTATCTCATGGTGCTATACAACTCTCCATTACTTCTTATCTAGAATGAAACCTCTTTGCTAACATATTGGATTAGTGCACAATCTCAATGTTGTTCTAGTAGAGATGGAAGGCATATAGAAAGTTTCCGTGAGATATGGATGAATGTTGTATTGGCTAAAATAGTTACATAATCATATATCTTGATACAAAAGAATTTTTCATTATGAATATACCTAATGAAATGTTTCTAACTATACAACTAATGCATTTGACTTGTAGGAAAATCGTGTAAAATCGCCTACAAGCAAATAAGGATGAGACTTGTTCCGAAGAACAAGTAACGATAGTTCAAGATGAAGAATAATATGACGAATGCAGCTACATCATTGATGCAGAACCTTCTAGCCATGAAGAAGTAACCAAGAAGAAAGGGAAGACTAGTTCAAGAAGAATGATGTCTAGGATGCATTATCGATACATGAAGGGGATTTCGTAGTTCCATCATGCAGTAGATGGAAACATCGTGGGATATAAGGCAAGATTCGTAGCATGAGGCTTCTCACAAAAATAAGGCATAGAATACTAAGAGACATTTGCAGCTAGTGGGTGTGACATCCATGACCCTCCGACCGATGAAGAGGACAATACGATACATCAAATCATCTAGGCATCTAACCCCATGAACCTGAAACATACATACATATAGTGCTGAAGCATGATACTTAAAAACATAAAACATTTTATGAAGCATAATCATTCATATACACAACGGAAGCAAAACATATCAATCAGCATTCATGCATATATAGATCAGCATTTAACATGTATATCATTGTTCATCAATGGTACTTATGATTGCAGATACAAGTTAGGAAAGAATACTTATCTTATGAAGAACTTGTTCTGCAACCAGCTATATTGTTGCCACTTTCCACCCAACCATAGGCCCGCATGCTCTTTAATCTCTTAGCAACACTGCCACCCCCAAGCCGAGCATGATTCCCCAAGGAATAAGCAACTAATAAGCTTACACATAGCCAAGGATAACAACCCACAAGGGTACACAGTTCAGCCAAGCCAACACAGTTGGGTTTATCAGGAAAATAACGGATCAGCCAAGCGAACAGAGTTGGGTTTATTAGGCCATCCAGGAGTTGGGAAAGGCTAATGCTAAGCTGGTGCACCAACACCAGAACCATCTTAGCTTCTAGAACACCCACACACACCCAACACAAGGAAGTCAGTCCCTTCTCTATAACGTAGTCCCTCAGACCCTCATCTTCCCTCCAGTGCTCTTCAGGGGTTGTGGAAAAGAAATCCAGCTCAGTAGCTTTGTCTATGTGGATCTTAACCCACTAGGTTTATCAAGCACCTTAGGCCCTCATTCACCACTCCAATGCAGTCTGAGGACAAAACCACTGCATGCAAGCAGCCAAACAACTATTCAAGCTTCTACAGGGAAAAACATAGTCAATCCATTGTGGCAAACAATAGCCCACAACAACTATGAACCCACAACAATTTCTCAATGCAATCATGGACAAATAGCAGTCAACACACACACATGAACCCATAGCACCCACTCCTCAATATGATCGATGTGAGACTTGCACAGACCAAAAAATGGTAAGGGAACAGACTCTCAAACTACACCTGATGGAAACCTGATGGAAAAGGTCACTGGCAAACAAAACCGGGAAAGAAATTATGGCCATGGTCCAGTAATAGAGTAGCACTCTTCAGCTCACAATTCAGGAAGAAAGGTTGGAACAAATTCCCAGTCCAGAAATGCGTGGGGAAAATTGATTCTCTGTCTGAATGGAAAGAACACAACACGCACACAGACTGGCGATCATTGATGAAACCACAACAGTCTAACAATGGTGGGAAATACCAACGCTATGCATGAGTAGGGGAATAATACTCACAGACTAGAAATGCGTGAGAGATAGAGTGTGAACCCCAAACAAAGGAATGTTTATTCCTTTAACTTAGTACGCATGAGGTGAATGAACAACCACCGTTCAATTAGTGGACAGACCATCCGAAATCCAGAAGGTTGTCATGGAGAAAGTGCAGGCACGTGGGGAGAATGGCCATCATGGTGTAGTGTCCTTGCTGTTAGCAAATAGATGCCCCACGAACAACAGAACAATGAAGGTGGTGGTTGGATGAGATAAGGGAGGGTGAGTGAAGAGAGTGGTGACACATGGCGTTTCCCCTCCATGGCTCAGGATTTAGCTTTTCCCCTCCTTAGGAAATCATGCCCCTTCTCAATTTAGTTGCAGTGAACATAGCTGGCTGGGTTATTTAATTAAATGTGTGTTTACATGATTCCACATTTAATATATATGCCACATGTCCTGATATACCATCGGTGACCATTTCAATCCAAAACATATCATAACAAAATCATGGTGGGGCCTTTGCCTGTAGCTCCGCACCATGATTATTTACAATATGTGTATCATGTATATTTAATGTAAGAGGGGTTAAAACCAGGGTATTACATTCCCCTCCCCCTTCAATAGCACTGTCCTCAGTGCTTTACAAAATTTGAACAAAAATTACGCTAGTACCGCCTCAGTGTTCCGCAGGATTGAACAAAAATTGATGTTCCAATCACATGGCATCCTCCAGCTCACACATAGCCTCTTCAGGTCCATAATTATCCCATTGCACCTTTACCTGCCCTATGGCCTGGTTCCAGAGCATTGTGACCTTCCTATCGAGGATGCACATTGGCTCGATTTGGAACTTTCCCTCAGGTTCCACCTAAATCACATCCCAATTTATCACATGGTTAGGACCATGTACATATTTCTTAAGCAAAGAAACATGAAAACAATTATGAGCTCTAGTACTAGTAGGCAATGCAAGTCTATATGCAACAGGACCTATTCTTTCAAGCACTTCAAATGGCCCATACTATCTAGGTGACAGCTTGGCACAACTTCCAAGCTTCAAGGATCTTTTCCTTGCTTTCATTTTGAGGTAAACATGATCCCCAATGCTGAAATATATGTTCACCCTATGCTTATCTGCATAGCTTTTTTATTTGTCCTGTGCTGCTTTCAGATTCTATCTAATTCTTACAACCTCTTGCTCCATTTCCTTGAGCAATTCTGGTCCAAGCACAACTCTGTTCACTGGGTTGTCCGAATTTGCTGGTGTCTTGCACCTTCTTCGATACAAAGCTTCATATGAACTCATCCCCAAGGATGCTTGCTGTCCATTGTTATAAGAAAACTCCACCAAGTGCAAGTAATCTTCCCACTTGGTTGGTTTGTCCATCACATACATGCGAAGCATATCTTCAAGCACCCGATTAACTCTTTTTGTCTGCCCATCTGCCTGAGGATGGTATGTAGTGTTGAAGTTTAGCTCTGTACCCAAATATGCAAACAACCCTTTCCAAAAATTGGAAGTGAACTTGACATCCCTGTCAGAAATTATTACCTTCGACAACCCATGCAATTTGAAGATCTCCTTCATGAAAATCTTTGCAATGTCATCAGTCCTGTGCGTATACTTCACTGGTATAAAATATGATACCTTCGTCAACTTATCTACCACAACCATGATGGAATCATGTTGTCTCCAAGTCATTGATAATCCTGTAATAAAATCCATGGAAATAACTTCCCATTTCCATTCCGGAACTAGCAAAGGCTGCAACAAACCTGCTGGATGTTGATGCTCAACCTTTACCTGTTGACATTTCATGCACCTTGAAATGTATTCAGCCATGTCCTTTTTCCTACATGACCAAAGGTACTACCTTCTAGCTGTAGCAATTGTCTTCTGATATGCTAGATGACCAAAATACGAAGCTTGATGGATTTCATCCATAACAACTCTCCTCAAATCTGCTACATTCGAAATATAAATTTTTCCTTTATAAGTGAGGAGTCCATCTTCTTCCAATTTATATCTATCATACCTCTTCTCAATACTTTTCTGCTACAATTTGTCTTTTACCTACTCATACAATTCATCTCCGGCAACATGATTAACAATCTGCTGCCTCAATTCTGATTGGCAAATACTAAGAGATGCCAGATGCATTTCCTGTACCTTCCTACTAAGTGCATCAGCTGCCGTGTTCTCTTTTCATTTTATATGCTTGATTTCAAAATCAAACTCACATATAAATTCCATCCATCTCGTTTTCCTAGCATTCAGAGTAGGTTGATCAAACAAATACTTCAAACCACAATGGTCTGTTCTGAGCTCAAATCTTCTACCCATCAAGTAATGTCTTCACATCTTGAGAGCATGTACTATGGCTGCAAGCTCTAGATCATGAGTGGCATAGTTCTTCTCATGCTCCTTCAATTTTCTTGATTCATAGCATATCACGTGGTTGTCTTGCATAAAGACTCCTCCAAGCCCTTCTCCACATGTGTCAGTACATACCACAAAATATTTCTCTGGTTATGCAACTTTCAATACTGGTGCACTGGTGAGAAGATTCTTCAACTGCTAGAATCTTTCTTCACACTTCGAAGTCCATTTGAACTTCATCCCCTTCTTTTGCAAAGAAGTGATGGCATGTGCAACCTTAGAAAATCCTTCAATGAATCTCCTGTAGTATCCTGCAAGTCCCATAAAATATCTTACATCTGTCACATTTCTTGGAGTAGGCTAATTCATAATGGCTTCAATATTTTCAGGATATACTGATATACCCTCTTTTGAGATAATGTCACCCAAGTACTGAATTCTATCCCTGTAGAAGTCACACTTGCTCAGTTTTTCATACATCTGGTGTTCCCTGAGCACTTACAATGTCAATCTCAAATGCTCCTCATGCTCTTCCTCATTCTTAGAATAAACAAGAATGGCATCAAGGAAAACAAGAACAAACTTGTCCAAATACTTGCTGAAGACACTGTTCATAAGGCACATAAATGTAGCT
The DNA here is from genome assembly GCA_001517045.1 of Pseudotsuga menziesii. Lineage (NCBI taxonomy): Eukaryota > Viridiplantae > Streptophyta > Pinopsida > Pinales > Pinaceae > Pseudotsuga > Pseudotsuga menziesii. The sequence continues at coordinate 432,169 of LPNX010562793.1, forward strand.
GGTGCATTTGTGAGACCAAATGGTACCACTACAAATTCATAATGTCCATACCTTCTCCTGAAGGCTGTCTTATGAATGTATTCATCCTTGATTCTCACCTGATGGTAACCATACCTCAAGTCAATATTAGAAAATACCTTTGCTCCTCTCATTTGATCAAAGAGTTCATCAATCCTACATAAAGGATATTTATTCTTCACAGTAACTTTTTTCAACTACCTATAATCAATACATAACCTGAGTGTGCCATCTTTCTTCTTTACAAATAGAACCGGTGCTCAACAAGGAGACACATTCGATCAGATATACTTCTTTTCCAATAGCTCTTGCAGTTGCATCTTCAACTCTAGCATCTCCAGGGTACTCATCCTATAGGGTTTCTTGGACACTGGTGCTACTCCTTGCACAAGTTCAATGGTGAAATCAATGTCCCTCTTTGGAGGAAGCCCTGGAATCTCATTAGGAAACACATCCTTGAGTTCCTGTAACACCTGATAGTCTTCCAACCTAGGAGTTTCATCTCTTGTTGGTTGCAGAATATGAGCTGCATATAATTGGAAACCTTTCCTACAAAAATTCTTCAACTGCATTGTTGAAACCTGTCTTACTGAAACTACCTTCGAAATACATTTCACAAGTACTGGGTTTCCTTATTCATCTGTGCATTCAAAAGTCTTTTTATAATAGCTAAGCTTCACTCTGTGAGCTTCTAACCAATCGATTCCAATGAGAAAATCATAGGAACCAAGCGGTAGAACATTCAGATATACACAAGTGATCAATCCACCCATAACTAATGGACATTTTTCTACCACTTCACTGACTTTCCTCTTAGTCCTAGTGGCTAGCTGAACTAACCAATATTTTCTATGTTTTTCCTTCTTAAAAGAACACATCTCCACTACTCTAGGAGTAATGTAACTATGAGTAGAACCAGGGTCAATCAAAATAGAAATATATTGTTCAACAATCTTACCTACAACTTCAACCACAGTTGACTGATGATATTCCTGGCGGTCCTCCAGTGCTGCATAAATTCTAGGGACTACCCTTGCTACTTGACCCACTGTGTCTACTTCTTGAATGTTGTAAGTTGGCCTTGTACTCTCATTCTCGAGTGGAAAATATTTGTGCAGGTGGGGTCCTTCACATTTCCAACATTTGAGTGGACCTTTATTCTGATGTGGTTCTTTAGGCTTTCCACCTGTCACTCCAACTCAATTACTCATAGCTTCGGACGGATGCTTCTACTGATTCCTGAATCTAGAAGGTTTGAACCCTTTCTTTCTTTGGTTAAACTTCTCATTCTTCTTGTCTTTTCATGACTTATGGTAATCAGGTTTACCCCTACTTTGGTCATGGAAATATTTAGCCTTTCTTATTGCTTCTTCAAGAGTCCTTAGTTCATAGAACTCAATTCTATCTTCGTAAGTTTGAGGCAATCCACTTAGAAACCATTAGATCTTCACTTTTTCATCTCTGATGTATCGGACATACCTTAACAATTCCAAAAACTTATTTGCATATTCATCCATGGTTTGCTGTCCCAATCTCAGCTCATGGAACTCCTTGATCTTGTCATCATAATACCTATCAGAAAGGTATTTCTGGCTAAAATACTTCTTGAACTATTTTCACTTCAGTTTTCTTTCACTGATCCCCTTTACTTGCTTCAAATGTTCCCACCAAATGGATGCTCATCCATTCAGATTGAATATGGAAACTCTTGCCTTCATGTTTCCTGAATAATCCTACACTTGAAAGTACCTATTTATCCCATGAAGCCAAGCTTCAGCCTCTTGTCCCATATTTATCTCACAATCAAATGTAGGAGGTTTAGCTTTCCTAAATTCATCTCGAGAGTGGCTATGGTGGCTTCTCCTTTTCCTTTTATGAGAACATGAACTTGTATCTCTACTGGGTTCTTCAGAGTCAGAAGTCTTTCCTCTTCTCCTAGTGCTGCTCTTGTTTCCTTCTAGCCTTGATGTACCTCATCCATAACCTATCTTTTTCTGCAATTCTGTCAAGCTTTCCAATATGGCAGCATTCAACTGATGCTGCTCTTCCTGTGATTTAACCAAGCTTCTCATGGTGGCTGCAACCTCGGAAGGTGTCCCCTAGAATCTCCTTCCATTAGATTCTATGTCATCATTTCTATTACAGACATTTTCTCCCATGGCATCTTCTGCTCGCTCGTAATAATCCCGGACATCATACCCATCATGGGTTCTCATGACTGAACCACCTCTTGCTTTACCACATTGCTCTTTCTGGAGTACTGCTCTCGGAAGTTATCTATAGTTCTGCAAATGTGTTAGTAGCAAACTATTAGATGCATAACATTAATATAACACAAACTACTTACCTTTTTCTTCACGAAATTTACAAAACAACAATTATGCTAAAACATAGAATTTTCTCTCTTTCTTTTCAGCCTTGTGACCACGGACATTCTGCTGAATATGATGAAAATCAACTGAAAGACAATCAAAAACTGCCTAAAATATCACTAAGAAATGCCCCTGAAAAACCTAAATCTTCTTAGGACAAATCATACCTCCTCCAAACTAATTATCTGACATTGCGAGGGTAAAAAAAACTAACTCATTGGCAGTCTATTGCTTGTTCTCCTTCTGGCATTTCGGTGGCGATAAAACTAAACTCCTGATCTATATTGGCGAGCGAATCAACTATGCATCAGTTGCATAGTTATCTGAGTATCCATAACAGCAGAATGTGTTCTAATTTCGGTTTCCATAGGAAAAATGACTAGACTCTCGCTCCATATCGGCGAGAAAACCAACTGTTCTTCAGGCGCACAGTTGCTTGAGCAACCGCAATGGCGGAAAGAAATCTCACTATGATCTCTGCAGCAACCTGACTAGGCTTTCGATTGGCGATGTCAATTACTGCTCATCAGGCGTTTAGGCGGTTGAAACTTCTAAATCCTCCCACTGTGTCAGTGAGTTACTCATATTTTCTTCCACTGTATCGGCCATGTCGTGGTATACTATCTCGAGTCTTATCGATGGTCGAAACCCCCTAGAAGTTGCGACATCGACACTCAGATGCGTTCTTCGTCGGGTGATTAGTCTCTTCAATATCCACAATGGCAGACATTTTCTCAACAATTTTTACCTGTCATGCTCATCGGTGATGCATCCTACTAACATGCTCCGATGGCAAACGAGGCCAACACTTAGAAAATTTTTGAAATTTTGCACCATCGGCGGTCAGAGGCTCTACTCGTTGGAGGCATAGTGGTCTAGCCATCAAAAATGGCAGGCACTCGATCAACTAATCTTCGTTGATGATTTCAACACTTCAACAAAAATTCCAAAACTTTTCTTCTTCTATTGGTGGTCGGAACCACTAACACTGTTGCATCAGCATTTTAGTCCCCATGGCAGCCACAACGGCGGCAGCCCATTCAACTACCATTAAGCTAATTCTTGCCGCTACTCATCGGTATTTTCTCTGTCTATCCATCGGTTATGAGAACAACTATCTTTTGTCGATTGTCGATGGTCGTACTTAGAAAAAAATTTCAAAGTTTTTCCTAGTTACCATCCGTCGGGTGGCCTTCCCACTAAGTGCCTTCTGCATCGGAAGATCTTGTCACTAATTCGTCCCATGGGCCGATGTTTCTAGTACTTAGAAAATTTTTTTGAGTTTTCCTGCCACACTTTTCTGATTGCTGCTGGGTAGAAGGCAACCTGCCTTTGCTATATGATCTCTCATGCCCCCTTCAGGCCCATCCTGTAACCAGAGCTCTAATACCACACTGTGACGTCCGCGACCATTTAAACATCGAAAAGGATGCTACGATACATCAAATCATCTAGGAATCTAACCGCATGAACATGAAACATACATATATATAGTGCTGAAGCATGATACTTAAAAACATAAAACATTTTATGAAGCCTAATAATTCATATACACAATGGAAGAAAAACATATCAATCAACATTCATGCATATATAGATTAGCATTTAACATGTATATCATTGTTCATAAATGGTGATTATAATTGCAGATACAAGTTAGGAAAGAATACTTATCTTATGAAGATCTTGTTCTGCAACCAGTTACGTCACTGCAATGTTCCACCCAAGCATAGGCCCGCGTGCTCTTTAATCTCTCAGCAACGCTGCCACCCCCGAGTCGGGCATGATTCTCCAAGGAATAAGGAACTAATAGTCTTACACATAGCTAAGGATAACAACCCATAAGGGTATACAATTCAGCCAAGCCAACACAGTTGGGTTTAATAGGTGAACAACAGATCAGCCAAGCCAACAGAGTTGGGTTTATCAAGCCATCCAAGAGTTGGGAAAGGCTAATGCTAAGCTAGTGCACCAACACCAGAACCATCCTAGCTTCTAGAACACCCACACACACCCAACACAAAAAATTTAGTCCCTTCTCTGCAACGTAGTCCCTCAGACCCTGATCTTCCCTCCAGTGCTCTTCATGGGTTGTGGAAAAGAAAGTCATCTCAGTAGCTCTGTCTATGTGGTTCTCAACACACAAGGTTTATCAAGCACCTCAGGCCCTCATTCACCACTCCAATGCAGTCCAAGGACAAAACCACTGCATGTAAGTAGCCAAACAGCTATTCAAGCTTCTACAAGGAAAAACACAGTCAGTTCATTGTGGAAAACAACAACCCACAACAACTATGAATGCACAGCAATTTCTCAATGCAATCGTGGCTAAACAACAGTCAACACACACACATGAACCCACAGAACCCGCTCCTTAATACAATCACTGTGAGACTTGCACAGACCAAAAAATGGTAAGGGAACAGACTCTCAAACTACACCTGATGGAAAAGGTCACTGGCAAACAAAATTGGGAAATAAATTACGGCCACGACCCAATAATAGAGTAGCAGTCTTCAGCTCATGATTCAGCGATGAAGGTTGGAACAAATTCCCAGTCAAAAAATGTGTGGGGAAAATTGATTCTCTGTCTAAATTGAAAGAACACAACACACACATAGATCGACGATCGATGATGAAACCACAATAGTCTAACAACGGTGGGAAAGACCAACGCTATGCATGAGCAGGGGAATAATACTCACAGACTAGCAATGCGTGAGAGAGAGAGGGTGAACCCCAAACAAAGGAATGTGTATTCCTTTAAATCAGTCCACGTGAGGTGAATGAACAGCCACCATTTGGTTAGTGGATAGACCATCCAAAATCCAGAAGGTGGTCATGGAGAGAGTGCAGGCGCGTGGGGAGAATGGCCATCATGGTGTAGTGTCCTTGCTGTCAGCGAATAGATGCCCCACTAACAACAGAAAAATGAAGGTGGTGGTTGGATGAGACAAGGGAGGCTGACTGAAGAGAGTGGTGACACATGGCTTTTCCCCTCCATGGCTCAAGATTTATCTTTCCCCCTCCTTAGGAAATCATGCCCCTTCTCAATTTAGTTGCAGTGAACATAACTAGCCAGGTTATTTAATTAAATGCGTGTTTACATGATGCCACATTTAATATATATGCCGCATGTATCGATATACCATCGGTGACCATTTCAATCCAAAACATATCATAACCAAATCATGGTGGGGCCTTTACCTGTAGCTACGCACCATGATTATTTACAATAAGTGTATCATGTATATTTAATGTAAGCGGGGTTAAAACCAAGGTATTACAGTGGGAGTTGAATCACATACATGATGAGCTTGATGAAGATCTTAACCTTTGCTACAAGGTTGAAGATGAAATTCTATACACTAGATGGATACATAGAATATTAGTAGCATAGGAATCTACTTGTCACTCCGGTACAGAATGTTTCAGTGCATAGAGTACGGAAGAGAGAGGGAGTATGATGCTCCACTTCATAGGGAGTGACTACAGAATATCCTAATGTTCGACATGGTATGATAGGATGGACATATTACTGATGAATCTAGGCTTTAATAAGAGTAAAGAGGATTCCAACCTTTGCTTCAAGGTTGAAGGCAGAAGACTAGTGATGCTCCTATTATATGTCGATGACTTGTTCCTGATAGAAAAGGGGAACTCATTAAATTTACAATAAGAATACTTGCTTCTAAGTTCGAGATAAAGGACTTGGGGATGATGCACTAGGCATGGAGGTGTGGACAAGGGAAGTATGCAGTAGAGATCCTGACTAGGTTCAGGATGATGGACTGCAAGGCCATGACCACACCTATGGCAGTGAACCTGAAGCTATTGAGTGTTGCTTCATCAGATTCGGTTGATGTCATGTTGTATCGCCGGATGATTTATTCTGTGATGTACTTGACGAATACGAGACCAGATATTTGCTTTGCTGTGAACACATTGAGATATGTTCACCTGATGCTTGCAAAGCATGCAGTAAGGTACTTGAAGGGTACAGTTCATGTTATACCAAAATCATGTCATCATCATGTGATAAGAACTTTGACATGCCTACTTGCCTTGAATCCTAGCTCTTGGAGTGGAAACTCATGGTTATCATCAATATTCTATAAAAATTCCTAGCACCGCGCTTACCCCTTTATCCAGAAGTGGTACCCTTTTTCGCAGTGCCCATCCCCTGTTGCCCACAAGCGGTGCCACCACTTATGTCCCTTGGTCCATAAGCTGTTATTACCATAACTTCTCTGTCATTGAAGGAGAAACGCGGTACCCTGGGTAAAAAGGGAAAAAGAAAAGTTTCTCGAGGCTTCTAGATGATAAGCCTTGTGTCCTCCCTTATCCCTACTATTGTGGGTTAGTTGAGGTCGAGATCCCTCATCCTAGGATCTTAGAGGCCACCTCACCCACTAATCTCTCAACCTACCCTATCCATTAAGTCTTATAAATACAAGCTTATGGCCATGGTTGAGGGGGAGAACTCCTAAGGTATTGTTATGCTGTTGGATTGATCATTTGGCCCAAGATCATTTGGGAGAGTATAGAGAGCTACAGTCAGATCTTTTTGGTATGAGAATGCTTGGTTTCATGGAGATGCATGTCAACACTATGGCTTGGTTGTAAACTTCTTCATATTTCTTTAATGCAAGTTGATTTCTATCCCACATATATTGTTGTTATATGATTTCACATGTATGTTGTTAGATTCCTTAGTCACTAACATAGATTAGTAGATTATATTCTGGTGGTTTTGATATGTTTGCGTGTTGAATATTGTTGCAGGTACACAGGGTAACGATCGAAGCATTACATTCCAGGTATCTATGACGTCTAGGGAGAGTCTTCAACCTCTGTCCTCTATTTGTTCTGGATTTGAACCATTCAGACCAATGGAACACCTTGCTATCCACAGGAGGTGAAATATTCTAGCTAATAGTTCATTATGGGCTCAAGTATGAGGTGAATCAGAATATTAACCTGGAGGGTTATGAGGATTCGTATCGGGCAGGCAGTGCCATTGATAGGAAGAGAAATTCAAGGTGCTACTTCAGTATGGGATCAAGTGTGATCTCTTGGTTTGGCAAGATGGAGTCCTGCATGGAACTGAGTACAGCTAAGGAAAAATATGTTGCCACCCTATTTGGGAGAGAGGAGTAGTGAAGCTCCAGTATGTTATCTAGATCGAGATCTCTTAAAAGAGGGAGTTCTAGCATAGTCAGTGAGACAGGTTTTCTGAGCATAAATCCTGGCAAAGCTTGTAGGTTGCTCAGATGTAAACAGACATGTAGGTTTTCCTAGGATGTAATCCATCATGGTGAAGCTCGCAGGTTATCCTTGAACGTAATCATCCCTGACGTGATTCTATGCTAGAAATGGCCAAAGTGAAGTTTGAGTACTTTAGGGACAATCTTTGTGTTGTCTAGATCGAGGTTCCCTCCAAGGGGAAATGATGAGACCTAGAGGCATTCTGACATGGTGAGAGGATTAGGTTGATTCCACAGTCAGATATAAGGGCTAAGACATTTTTTCATGCTAAGAGGATTGGTTCCTTCCATGTCATATATGAGTGCTGAGCCATTATAATATGATTGTCGGATTGGTTCCTACATGATCAAAGATAAGGGCTATTGCCATTCTCTCAATGCAGGTACTTGGTTAGTTACCAGGAATACTCAATCTAGGACTGAGGGCCATTCTGATATGAGTGTGGGATGTACTCTCACATGATCATATATAAGTACAGGGCCATTCTGATGTGATTGAGGGATATGTTCCCACTTGATCAAATATAAGGGCTATTGCCATTCTCTGAATGGAGGCACCTGGTCAGTTACCAAGAACCCTTAGTCTGGGATTGAGAGCCTTTCTAACAAGTCAAGGTTAGATGTAAGTGCAGTGCCTTTCTATATATGGTTGTAGGTGTGTCCTACTAGGCTGGTGGATGTGAGTGCTGTGCGTTTTCGAAGATGATAGTACTTGTATCCAATCATGATGGTGAATGTAAGTGCTATGTCTTTCTGATGAGTCAACATCAGATGTAAGTGTAGTTCCTTTCCACAGATGATAGTAGTTGTGTCCTATCATGCTGGTGAATGTAAGTGTTGTGCCTTTATGACATGGTGTTGGATGTGTTCCTCTCATGGTCAGATGTGAGTGCTGGCCATCCTGACTTAGGTTCAGTTATAAGCGTTGAAGAATACCTATATGGAGGCTGGGCCTACAGCCAACATGAAAAAGGGTTGGCTCTGTAGAACTTCCTGTGACGAGAAGAATCATGAGATAGCACTAGTGATGATCCAGATCGAGTGATGATGATCTAGCAGTGATGATCCAGATCAAGTGATGATAGAGATATAGTGATGATGATCCAGCAGTGATGATCCAGATCGAGTGATGATCTAGATCCAATGATGATGATCTAGATCCAGTGATAATCTATATCTAGTGATGTTGATCCGGTAGAGATGATCTAGATCTAGTGATGATGATCCAAATCAAGTAATGATCCAGATCCATATGAAGATGACTTGAAGATAAAAATGACCTGAAGATGAATATGACTTGAAGATGATGAGAACTCGATGATGATCCAGATGATATAGAGAAGAAGACTTGTGTTGATAAATTGTGTCGAGAGAATACCTTCCTAATTAAGAGGGAGTGTTGATGTAATTGTAACCTCAGAATGTATTCAATTGTATATCTTATGTATTGTACCCCGATGTTTATTGTAGGAAGTATCTGTAATGTAATTAATTAATGTCATGCCCTGATGTTCCCATCGGGATGTCCTATAATGTAAACAAGTCATGTTAAGTCATTGTGGGTAACCCTCCTATTGATCAAGGGTTAAAGTCCCCACAGTTGTGGGGACCTAGGGTTATTAGACTATCCAAGAGAAGTCGACCGTAGGTGAGTTCTTGTAAGTCAGGGTAATGGTCCCCACCATTGTGTTAAGGATAACGCTCCTTGTTGGTCGAAGGAGAAAAGTCCCCACAAGTTGTCGGGAACTAGGGTTATTAGACTCTCCTAGAGATGTCAGCTCTAGTAAGTAATTGTTAAGTTAGGCCAACATGTTGGAGAGGACTATTGGGCACCATTTTGACCTCTTTTTGTCATCTAAATATCTTCCAATTCCCTCCATAAACCTTCATACCGATCTATAAAGACTTAATTTCATTCACAAAACCTTGGTCAAAGGTATAAATGTCGTTGCTTCTTAACAAATTGAATTATGAGATTTTTAAAGCATTTAAACTAAGGTTTTTAGTCAGAATTACAGGATGTGCTAACTTCCTGTAATGTCTCCTACGTTGGATACTTGCAGGCCAGCTAGGTGTGAACTGAAATATCGGGAAAAGATCCTCAATGTCCAAGGATGGTTAAACTTACAACAAATAGATGATGTGGTTCTCATAGGTGTCTAGTCAATGTCGGTCAAAGATGACAACTTGTGTTACCACTTAGCACAAAAGCAGGGTAGTTCTGATTTTGTCTATTTTCATGGATCTGATAGAGGATCTCGAGGATTGTATTTCATTATTAGCTTTCTAGATTAATAGCATTTCTAGTTTTTAAAAGTTTTGTATAAGTATTTGATAAGACGAAGGGGAAACTCATTGCTATCAAAGACAGAAAATGCATATTGTTCTGGACTGCGTTGTTTTATTATTGTGTATGTTCGATTTACTATGGTGAATATACTTGAAGTTTAAGCTCTGTGATTCTCTCTCTACGTGTGTAAACGAGGCATTAGAGGGCCCCATTTTTCAAGTATGCACACATTTCAATTGCCAGTGAATGATTTGGATTGTTGCCATAAACGATTTGGATTGTTGCCAGTGGTATGTTTTTAATTCCTATAGAATTCGATTTCTTTATTACAGAACGAGTTGGATTGTTTTGAATTAGTTTTATCAACTCTGTTATTTCATTAGTGATATGCTGTAGGAATGGTTCAGACTACTATCTCACATTGCTGTATATTGCTTGCATATTTAATGATGGAGTATTAAGAACAGTTATACATTGCGAATGCTTTCCTGTAAGGGAAATTGATGTTTGATTGTTCTTTCAACGTTGAGATAATAGGCAGAGTCTTGTAATCCATAGTTTAGGGTTAAGTTTAATTTTTTTATTATCTCAGAATATTTCACATATAACTTGCTATGTAACTGATAAATCAAATGAAACTGCTTCTATGAGAGAGTTTTTGCGTTTTCAAATCACAGTAACTTAATTTTTCAATAGGTTTATTTCATAGATCAACTAGATTTCCAGTTAGGTGTAGCTTTGAGTCCTTATACTTGGATATGCCTCTAAGTCTACAAACTTCGGATTGACATAAAATCAAGGTTTAATCTACATTAGTGGATTGGAGCTCAACATTTAGCGCCATTGCCGAGGAGGCATTTTAGAAGCAGACTTAGGAACTTTAGTTCTCTGATAAAAATAGAATTTCAGCAAAACATAGAGTAGATTTTAGTTTTATTTCAAGACAAAGAGACGAGAAAAGAAGATTTATCAAAAAACCCCCAAAAACAAAAGTGACAGGAACTTCTTTTCCAAAAGGATTCATTACAACAGTTGGAACTTTTAAAATGGCTGAGGAAGAAACATCAAAAGGGCCAACTGCAGAACAGAGAAGGGAGTATGATAGAATGTTAGAAATAGAAAATAAACGAAGACAAGAGAGAAGAGAAGAAGAGAGGCAACATGAAAGGGAATAAGAAAGGAGACATGAGAGGGATGAAAGAACAAAACAAGATCAGGAAGCCACCTTTAAATTCCCCATCTTGGACACTAGTATTACCCTAGGAGAAGAGGTAAAAATGAAGAATATTCCACCATCTGTCCTACCAAATTTCTATGGTATGACGTCTGAAGATCCAGATTCTTTCCTATTCAAGTTTGATATCTTGTGTCGAACTTATGGATACACTGATGACACCCATAAGCTTCATCTTTTCTCGGCTACTCTTAAAGCAACTGCCTTGAAATGGTTCATGGGCTTAGGAGAACATTCTATAACTAGCTGGGAGGAGATGAGGAAAATATTTCTTAGAAAATATCAGGCATATTGCAGATCAAAGGATTTAAAGGATGACATTTTTATAATGTCTCAACAGGAAGATGACATCTTGGAGGAATACTTAGAAAGATTCTCATATAACCTGCAGAAATCCAAATACAATTCTTTGACACCTGAGATCATTCGAACAATATTTTTAAAAGGGATAAGAGAAGAATATTTGGATATTTTGAATGTTATGGGAAAAGGTGACATCTCCTACTTACCCTTCGATGAGATACATGACTTATGTCAGAAGTATTCAAGAGGAAAGGCTAAAACTGGAAGAAGGGATGTCACTACCAAAGTAACTAAATATGCAACCAGTGGTATCTCCAGAGCTAAGCTTGGGAATCTGTTAGAATATTTTAAGACTGATTTATTGATTACTTAGGCACACAATTCGAAACATTAAAGACCAAGAAAAGACAAGAACAACAGGACCAACAAGATCAAGCTTTGTCTATTTTTTGTCCTAAATGCAGAAAGAAACACCCATTAAAAGAATGTCCTTTAAATACTGTTGAAATTTGTGGTCTATGTACTTCAAATCACAAAACTGATGATTCGCCTCGATTGAAAGAATTGCAGGCAGCTAGACTGGAGGAGAATCAAAGCATGGAGTCTCTCTATTTTATGGGACAATGAAGAGCTTCGTAGCCACGATTTTTAGGTATGTCTTAAGATCCTATGCAACAGTTTCATACAAATTATCAAACTCCTATTCAAAATTCATGGAGTGCACCCATGCCTTGGCAAACTTGGTCTCCTCCATCATCCCAATCTGCTCCAAATTGGAGAGGATATACTCATGGTAACCAAACATATCAGCAGGCCTATTTACATCCCTATCAACAACCTTCTGCATATCCCCAATACCAACAGAATCAAGTCCAAGTCCCATCTTTCCAACAACCCAATATGGCTCCTCAATTGGGTCCACAACCTCAATAGCTTCAATTGCCATCCAATCAGCCTCCACCTCGGCCTACACAATTGCCAGCTCAGCCAATTCCAAATCCAAATAATAAAATAGACAGACCGATGTATAATGTTGATGATGGAATGGCACTCCCCTACTCAATCCTATCGCTACAAAATATCAATTTAAGATCTGGGAAAACTTTACAAAAAGAATCTCCTGTTATTTTAGAAGAGCAAACAAAAAATGAGAAAACTCCAAAAAAATTAAATACAGAAAAATCACAGCCAGAAAATCACAGTAAAAAAGGGAAAACATTAGTATCTTATATACCTCCTTTTCCAGAAAGGTTGGTGAAAGAAAAACTTTCAATATCCCTACCTGATTTTGATATTTTGAATGAATTAACCAATGCATGTGTCAAAATTCCCCTACTGCAGGCTATAAAGGATATTCCAATTTACAATAAAGCAGTTAAGGAATTATGTCTTAATAAAAGAAGGAAGGATCCATCAAAAATTCATGTGGTAGAAAATCTAGCAGGATTAATGTCTAAAACTGTTTTTATTGAAAAGTATGTAGATCCTAGAATTCCAATGATTACAATTACTATTAACAATTTTTCAATCCCAAAAACACTGATTGATCTAGGTGCTGCCATTAATTTCATGACACTAGAGACAATGGAATACCTTCACTTGAAAAATCTCAGACCAACTACAACAGTTTTTGAACTAGCTGACAGGTCTCAAACTACACCTGAAGGGATCTTAGAATATATCATTGTTTCTTTAGACTCCTGGGAGTATCCTGTCGTTTTTATAGTGCTACAACCAAATTCTAATCTAGGAGGTCACCCATTGATTCTTGGCAGACCCTGTTTGGCAACAGCGGGTGCTTTCATAGGGTGCAGGTCAGGAAGTATGCTCATTTCACATGGGACAGAGTGAAAACAAATTACACTTTATCCTTCTGCCCAAATACCTTCTACATTAGATCAGCTATCATGGATTAATGAGACCAAGGAATAGGAAGAAGAAGTGATTCAGCCTGTCCTGAGTATCAATCAGTTCTTTGATTTTCAGGAAGAAAACAATGAAGATTTGTTAGAATATTTCATTGCTGAACCTGATATCTCTGAAGAATTAAGAGACATGCAGTATGCTATAGCAGATCAAGTTTTAGGCTATAATTTTCAAGAAAATTGTATAGTACATTCTCTAGCATTAGCACTTCACGATATTTTTAATGTTCATTCAATCAGAGATATTCAAAGCACAATAGTTGAAATCAATCCAGGAAAACATTTGAATATAAGTGCACATCTTACTACATCACAGGAAGAACAGTTGATTACTTTGCTGAATAAACATTCCCATGCATTTGCTTGGGAGTACACTGATATGCTAGGTATTCATCATGAAACATGCACTCACCACATTTACACAGATGATAAAATCAGACCTCTTAGAAAACTGCAACGTAGAATGAACCCCATACTAAAAGAGATAGTCAAAGAAGAGTTGCAGAAGTTGTTAAAAGTAAGATTCATTTACCCCATCTCTGACAGCCAATGGGTTTCTCCCTTGGTTGTTGTTCCTAAAAAAAATGGTAAATGGCGCATATGTGTAGATTACAGGGAGTTAAATAAGGCAACATTAAAAGATTATTTTCCATTGCCTTTTATTGATCAAGTGTTAGATACCTTAGCTTGAAAACAATATTTTTCATTTCTAGATGGTTTCAGTGGGTATAATTAGATTAGTATTGCAAAACAAGACCAGGACAAAACCACTTTTACATGTCCCTGGGGCACATATGCCTATAATGTTTTACCTTTTGGTTTACGTAATGCCGTAGCTACCTTTCAGAGAGCAGTCTTGGCCATTTTTGCAGATCTAATTCATGAATGTGTTGAAATCTATATGGATGATTTTTCTGTGTATGGAAGTGCCTTTGAGGATTCCTTAGAAAACCTGGAGAAAATTTTAAAAAGGTGTGTTGACTGAAATCTTTCCCTTAGTAACAAAAAGTGTTTTATGATGATGATTGAAGGGATAGTTTTAGGACATCACATTTCTTCATCTGGAATAAAAGTAGATCCTGCTAAAATTCAAATCATTGAAAATTTATCTGAACCAACAACTCAAATAGATGTAAGAAGATTTTTAGGATATGCAGGCTATTACCGTAGATTTATTGCAAATTTTAGTAAGATAGCTCTTCCACTGTTTAAATTACTTTCAAAGGATGTCCAATTTCAATGGGATACTAACTGTCAATCTGCATTTCAGACACTTAAAGAGAAGCTCTCCACTGCTCCCATTTTAAGGGGACCAAATTGGACATTTCCTTTCCATATTTCTACTGATGCCTCTGATACTGCAATAGGGGCCTCGTTGGGACAAAAAGAACATACCATGACTTATGCTATCTATTTCATCAGTTAAAATCTCACACCTACAGAGTTGAATTATACAGTCATTGAAAAGGAAATGTTGGCAGTAGTTCATGCTGTAAACAAATTACGTCATTACATTACTAGCTATGAAATTTTTGTCCATACAAATCATTCAGCCTTACGATATTTAATGAATAAATATATCACTAATGGTCGGATCACTAGATGGTTGCTATTAATGCAGGAATTCAATATCACCGTTTTAGATCATCCTAGATGAGAAAATCAAGTGGCAGATTTCCTGTCTCGCTTACACAATATTGGTGAGTTTGTTCCTGTTTTAGATAGTTTTCCTTATGAACACTTGTTTGCAATTTCTGTTATCACTCCTTGGTATGCTGATATTGCCAACTATTTATCATCAGGACAACTACCACCATCTATGTCATCTAAAGAAAAGAAAAAGATTATTAAACAAAGTGCTAGGCATATATGGGTTAATGGTGATCTCTTTTACACAGAATATGATATAATTATCAGGAGATGTGTGCGAAAAGATGAAGTTTTAGATACTTTGAAAGCATGTCATGATGAACCGTGTGGTGGCCATTTTGCAGATAAAAGAACAACATACAAGATACTCAATTTGGGGTATTACTGGCCTTCTATTTTCAAAGATGCTAAGAAGTATGTTAGAAGTTGTGATAGTTGTCAACGGATGGGACGGCCAGTCCGATCTGATGAAATGCCACTCCAACCACAAATCCTCATAGAACCATTTGAAAAGTGGGCTCTTGACTTCATTGGTCCGATTTATCCACCATCACAAGGGAAGAAGTACATTTTAGTATGTACAGACTATGTTACCAAGTGGGTAGAAGCCAAACCATTACCAAGAGCCACAGAACAAACCGTGGTAAACTTTCTTTTTGAGGAGATATTTGTCAAATTTGGGGTTCCTAGAGAGATTGTAACTGATCAGGGTGCCCAATTTACTTCCAAACTAGTGCAGGAGATAGCAGCAAAATACAAGATTAAGCACAGAAAATCTACCCCTTACCATCCACAAGCTAATGGCCAAGTGGAATCTACAAACAAGACTTTATAAGGAATCATCACCAAAACTATCCAGATGCATAGAAAGGATTGGTTAGCTAAGCTTACTGAAGCTTTATGGGCATACCGAATCACTTGGAAAAACAATACTGGTTTTTCTCCTTATCAACTTGTTTATGGTAAGCAAGTCCTCCTACATATAGAGTTTCAAATTCATACCTTCAAGTTAGCAGCAGATTTGGGTATGGATCTTTCGGAGGCACAGCAAGAAAGAATACTTCAATTGAATCAACTAGATGAGATGAGACAGGCTGCCATAGAACAAAATATTTTGATACAACAGCAGATCACCCAATGGCATGACAAGTTTATTAAAAAGAAATAATTTCACATCGGTGACTGGGCACTATTGTTTGACTCAAAGTTCAAAGACTTCAAAGCCAAATTCACAACTCATTG
>LPNX010562793.1:448720-487585 GCA_001517045.1 Pseudotsuga menziesii
CTGTGAGGGGGATAAGCATTTTTATGCTTTCTTGGGACCCTCCAAGTCTTTTTCATTTACAGAGGGACCTGATTTCCAACAATACAGAGGGACCTGACTTCCATCAAAGTAGAAGTAATCTATAGAGAAGAAGCAGCAGGAATCTGAGATGGCAGACATCTTTAAAAGTAGACATCAGGAGGATAGATATGAATTAGAAATAATGTGCAAACTAGCTACATCAAGCAGCAAGCTCATCATAAAGGGATATCAAGCAAAGTTTGTAAGAATTTTAATTTTTGTGCTTTAAAAGTTGCATGATTCTTTGTTTCTAAGTAATGACATATTACCTATCCTCATAAGCTTGACTGCTTATTTTCATTATCCTCACAATCTCTGCCATCATTCCATTTACTTTTCATTATCCCCTAGGGGTCAAAATGGTGGTCAGAATCAAACCCAGAAGTAAATTTTAAATGGCCAAAACATGTAATGCATTCTACAGGCAGGGTTTCCTTCTCAGCATAAAGTGAAATGTTTAAGAAGAATAAAAAATAAACTAGAAAATGGAATTTCAAATGTTATATATATATATATATATATATATATATATATATTAGTGCACCATGCATTAAGCAAACATACATATAGAATATAGAACATTGATGGCCGTGTGTGTTTTCAAAAGGTGAAAGAATCTACTTAAAGTAAAGAAATCCCTTCATTACAGCTTGTTAATCAAACATTGGGGCATGCAAAGAAACTAAAGCGCATAGTATGAAAATGAGTTAGCACTAAAAACCTTACCTTTAATTTCTTTCCTGAATGAATAATTGAATGAAAAGTGGGATGTTCATGTAATGATTACAAGAAACGTGGTTATATGCCCCACGGAAGTATACAAATGTGCCTGAAAATTGCATTATGAACTGGAGATATTAGGGATTACGATTTGGTCATTTTTCTTTGGACTAAATCTAACTCTTTTCTTTGCAAAGACCCTATTGCTGTGGGTAATGGTTTACAATTAAAGGAAGGCGTGGATTATAGGAAGAATGCATGCATTGGTTTGTTGAGGGAGCATTCACGCAGGAAGAATTGAAGGCAATTTTACCAGAGGAGAGGTAAAACTTAAACCTTTTTGCCAAAGAATCTGCTAGACCGACAGCAATTCTAATTTCAGAGTGTCGTTTTGGAATAAGAAAACATTTACAGAGTTAAAAATTCTAAGGTTGAAGTTTCCTGTTGCATATTTCTTTTCCTATCAAAGTTCAAAATGACATCTAGACTAGAACCAGAGACATTCAATCCCACTGACATTCATGAGAGATGTATGGAAATATTTGAAAAGAAACAGTGGGTGATTTTTTTTGAAAAGTTTGATGGGAACAATGATAATGTTAGTCTAGCCTTTGCTGAATCATTTGATGGAGAAAGGGCTACAGTGGGAAACTTGAACTTCAGACTATCTGAAGACATCTTGGCATAAATTATTGGCCTACCACAGCAAGGAGAGAGATTCTTCAAAACTAAACAATTCAAGGAGAAGGCAGGGATACCCTTTTAGGTGCAGATCAAGGGCAGGATCAGTGAATTGGAAGAAAGGAATACCAAGGAGCTGGTTGGTTCATCCTTGGGATGAAATAGTCTATATTATCCAAAAATTCATTACCTGTGAAGGCTGATTCAGTATTGTATATATTTACCATATCAAGCTATTGCAGCATTTAAAAGGTGATTGTGAGATTAATATGCCCCATTTCTTATTACAGAGTCTATCCAAGATGGCTAAGGCTGTTCAAAGGTATGCAAAAGATAAAATGACAAGCATTTTTCACTGTGGACTCATCAAAATCATCATCAAGCATGAGTTATAGAAGCAAAATTTGACATGGTCAGAATTTTTAATTCATAATCAGTTTGAAGAACAAGAAGAGTTGCCTAAAGAAGGTTCAAAAGAAGACAAATTATTGATGATAGCATACCCCAAGGATGGAGAACAAAACCCTGAAGCAACAAGCTCAAAACTGCCAAAGGGGAAAAAGAAAAAGAAAGAGGTGTTGTTAATCACAGATGATGAAGACAACTATGAGGGAGCAAGTTCAAAACAGTCTCAAGGAAGGATATGAACCAGGAGTGTGATGAGAGAAGAAAAATAGTTCCAAAAGCAAGAGCAGATTTTTGCCACTTATAAGAGAAAGCCAAGGAAGTATCAGCAAGCTCGAAGCAAGTCAGCACTATAAGAGGATGAACACATACAAACCTTGGGAAGTCAAGAAGAAAATCTAGCAGGTGAAATAGGGCAAGATATCCAAGAAACTGATGAAGTAATAAAACAGACAAAAAGAATTAATCTCTTCTTGGATCAGCAAGAAAAAGAAAAGAAAAAGCATTCAAGACAGGAAATAATAAAAGATTCAGCTTCTCTTTTCTCAGAGCAACAAACTATGGAAAAAGAAAAGAAAGAAGATTCAGTATAAAAGAATGAAGAATTAGGGATGGACACTAATTCTGTGCAGCTTCCAATGAAGATGGAAAAGAAGAAAACTTCTAAAAACAGCAAAAAGATTAGGAGGTTGAAACTTGAAATAAAGGAATTAGAACCGAGGAATGAGAAGTTAAAAGAAATCAACTGGAAGCTTAAAGTTCAGAGGACACGAATCTCCAAGCATGCATATAGACGGTATAAACAAAAGAAGGTTTATAAAACCAAGTATGAGAGACTGAAAGTCCTTTATGCATCTCGAGCTTCAACAGATGCATCGTCTCAAATAGGAGATTAAAAACAGAGGGTCAGCAACAAAATTTTGGTCATGCTATAAACAGGGTCAAATATTTTTGGCATGAGGACATGCAACAGCTTCCTCTTGGGGGAGATGTTGGGCACCATTTTGACCTCTTTTTTTCATCTAAATATCTTCCAATTCCATCCATAAACCTTCATACTGATCTATAAAGCCTTAATTTCACTCACAAAACCTTGGTCAAAGGTATAAATGTCGTTGCTTCTTAACAAATTGAATTATAATATTTTGAAAGCATTTAAACTAAGGTTTTTAGTCAGAATTACAGGATGTGCTAACTTCCCGTAATGTCTCCTAGGTTGGATACTTGCAGGCCAGCTAGGCGTGAATTGAAAGATGGGGAAAAGATCCTCAATGTCCAAGGATGGTTAAACTTCCAACGAATATATGATGTGGTTCTCACAGGTGTCTAGTCAATGCCGGTCAAAGATGACCACCTGTGTTACCACTCAGCACAAAAGTAGGGCAGTTCCGATTTTGTCTATTTTCATGGATCTGATAGAGGATCTCGAGGATTGTATTTCATTATTAGCTTTCCAGATTAAAATCATTTCTAGTTTTTAAAATTTTTGTATAAGTATTTGATAAGATGAAGGGGAAACGCATCGCTATCAAAGACAGAAAATGCATACTGTTATGGACTACGTTGTTTTATTATTGTGTATGTTCGATTTACTATGGTGAATATACTTGAAGTTTAAGCTCTGTGATTCTCTCTCTGCATGTGTAAACGAGTCATTGGAGGGCCCCCTTTGTCAAGTCTGCACACATTTCAATTTCCAGTGAACGATTTGGATTGTTGCCATAAACGATTTGAATTGTTGCCAGTGGTATGTTTTTAATTCCTGTAGAATTTGATTTCTTTATTACAGAACGAGTTGGATTGTTTTGAATCGGTTTTATAAACTCTGTTATTTCATTAGTGATATGCTGTAGGAATGGTTCAGACTACTATCTCACATTGTTGTACATTGCTTGCCTATTTAATGATGGAGTATTAAGAATAGTTATACATTGCGAATGCTTTCCTGTAAGGGAAATTGATGTTTGATTGTTCATTCAACGTTGAGATAATAGGCAGAGTCTTGTAATCCATAGTTTAGGGTTAAGTTTAATTTTTTTATTATCTCACAAGATTTCACATTTAACTTGTTGTGTAACTGATAAATCAAATGAAACTGCTTCTGTAAGGGAGTTTTTGTGTTTTCAAATAACAGTATCTTAATTTCTCAATAGGTTTATTTCATAGATAAACTAGATTTCCAGTTAGGTCTAGCTTTGAGTCCTTATACTTGGATATGCCTCTAAGTCTACAAACTCCGTATTGACATAAACTCAAGGTTTAATCTACATTAGTGGATTGGATCTCAACAAGGACATTAAGTGAACGAAAGAATATAAATAGAGAGTGAGCCCTTCTATTTATCAGACACACACACACTCATTGGGGTGCATGAGTGAGAGAGAAGTTGTTGGGATTAGAGAGAGAGACTACTGTTGTCGAGAGATCCTCTTTATGTTTTTGGGTTTTACTTTTGGTGTCGATTCTATCTTTGAGGAAGTTGTGGGGTTTTCTCCTTTATGGCTTCCCCAAGGAATATTCTTTGTGTATCTTGTCTCTTTTGTTTTATTGTTGTGCATGTTATTCTCTCAATTAAAGATATTAAGATCATAATGCTAGCTTGAATGATAAAATCTAATAGTCATAATGTATGGGTATCTGGAATTGATTGATGAAATTCATGGCAAGGTCATCAAATAAAACGAATGCCCCCCTTGGTAACTCTATATACCATTTCGCTACAGGCTTGGTGAGGGTGCGTTGAAATAGCCTCAAATGGATTGAATCCTCATGTAAGGAATTGGAAGAGAACCAAAGGTGAAAAGTAGTGACATGCTCACTAGGATCTTCTTCGGATTTTCCCTTGAACTTGGGAATGTCCGAAGGAAGCTTGTTAGGGACGACCAGCCACGCTGGTTCATGAGATACTGGATTATTCATAAGTCTCGATATGTCAGGTAAGTTCAACATTACAAGGAAAGGGAGCCTAGGTTGGGCCGTTCTATGCCATACTCCCTGATAGTTCTGGTTCATGTAAGACTAATTGCTATAAATACCATGGCCTTGGCCATAATAACCTCCTCCTATTTGACCCGTATACGGCTACATGGAAGCATTATGATGTGGTGTACCTTGACTATGTGGTGCTACAAAGATATAATTGGAAGAGTAAGCAGGTTTTTGATACCCACACCCATAGGGTTGATAGTTTTGTCCATACTGCAATCCGTAAGACTGTCCATGAGAAGCTCCATAAGTTTTAGCATGGGATGTCCCATGAGAATGTCCATAGTTATGGATAGGGGGAACTCCTTGTGATGGACCATAAGATGATCCAAAAATAGGGATATGACCTCCCGACACAACAGGAGGTACTTTACTCTGAGATACTATCATGCGAGCAGTTGCAGTACAAACATGGCTAGTAGCAATATTCAGGCCCGAAGGACCACGTCAATGAGGGGGAGGAAGGGTAGTCAAAAATGAATTCGAAGGAGTAGGGTTTGAGGACAAAGGGATATGTGAAGGGATGTAAGTGGTGTTCCCAATGGTCACTCATTTCGGTTCTGGTATCTGCATATGATTACTAACACTAGGTTTAGGACAAGCATGTGAAGTTGCTTCCACCATTGGGATGGGAGGTGCAGTGTGATTAGTGCTCCAAAATATCTCCCCATGGATAGGAATAGGAGTGCCCCTAGGTGTAGTGATAGGTTCAAATTATGACTCAACATGATGTGCTAGATTAGGTGCAGGGATATCAGACATGCCATAACGAACATGACTAGTGCTTGTGGGTTCATGAAGATTCTTATCGCCTAGAAACCAATATTAGTGACCTGTGAATGAAGGATCATAACCAGAATGTGAAGGTATTTCTGGTGAAGGATCATATATAGGAGTAGGATATTCATCTCCAACCTTGTGAGGTGGAGAGGACATCTCAAGAATCTCATCCTCGTGATCTCCCATCGTGTGTGATTCAGAGAGAGAAGTAGTCCTCGTGGACTGTCTGTTTCTCTCTCCCAAAGGAGGAGGAGACATGGAAGGCGAAAGTATTGCTAAACGACGAGAACGATGAAGTGCCATGCCTGAATCCACAATGACTCAAAAAATGAAAAGACTCAATCTAATTACGCAAACCCTAGGCAAACTAGCGTGCACAGAGCATACACCTATAAAATGTAAAGCCAAATCGCAAGCAAACAAGGGTACGATATGTGAGCTCACGAATGAAGTAGGTATGTCTCACCTAGAAGAGGCTTGATACTACCATACACAACAAGTGGAGGTTCGTAACCAATGATATTGGCCCTCAACTTCAATGCATATAACGACTATGATGTTCGACCCCTACCTGGCCAGGAAACCTGCAGAATAACCTCTGCAAGGTACCCCCTCGATAACCTAGGTAAGGAAACTAAGGTCACCTCAATATAATTAATGCTCAGTTAGATAGTCACAGGCGAGATTGACCATATGGGCAAGGTAGAAAATCCCAAAACTCTCAAAAGAGCCCCCAGATACGAATATAATCCTAGAAATATCTTCAGTGCTACTCAGTTACAACTAGGGGTCATTCCAATCGTAACCACTCACACTACGTCATGATTAACTCCCTTGTAAGAGGAGGATCCTGAGAAACACTAATTATATAAAGGAATTTCACACTCTCACCTGGACAGACACATAAATGTTTCGTTTAGTGGTCTTGGAGAATTTACTCACAATGAACTATTCCAAGACCCTAAAACCTAATCTTGTTGGTGCACCCTATAAAATAAAAGAGTGTAATTCATTTTATTATGCATTGATTTTAATTGGCTTCTTACTCAAAAGGGAAAATGGTCATACAACTAATGATGTTATGACGCAACAAGAAGTAAAATGCACACCTAACAACCAATTCAAATGCACCTTGTCAAATGAAAAATGGGGTATGCTACTACTTGAAGTGCAAAATTTTCCTTCAAATGAATATGAATCATTCCTATATGAAAATATGACTATTACTCTCCAAGCAAACCTAATGCAAGTACCATGCAAAATGCAAATTGCAAACAATGCATAATGATGCAAAAAGCAAATGATTTTGTATTTTTTGAATTAAATGAGATAAAAAGCAAAAGTATGATTCTACAACCCCTAGACTCTGCAAGTACTATCAGAAAACACCCAAGCAAAGCACCAAGGTAAAAGAGACCTAATGCACTAATCCCAAAATAAAAAATAAAAAATGAAATGACAAGAACATTCTCAAAAAATTTTAACTAAAAAGCGTCTCTGGTCAGAAACAGGGGTGTACATAGACTCCAGAAGCATCCAAGAAGACTCGGCAATCATCCAAACTCACCCAGAAAACACTTAATCTTCCCCAAAAAGTCAAGAATCAAGGAATATGCAGAAAATCCATGTATATATGTGGCTATTCTAGGAAAACCCCCATGTACATGAGACTGTGAAGGAAAAACTTGCGCATATGAAGAAAAAGAGATAAAAAAAGAAGGCAAATAGACAAGATGAGACAAAATTTACTCCTATTAGACACTACTGGGAAAACATTCCCCTAGACCCGACTCAAAAATAGAGAAATCGAAGCAATTCAAGAACATTGAATACTGATAAAACCCCCAAAGGAAATGACTAAGAACTCCCTAGTATGGTTGCCAATTTTGTTACAGAGAAAAATTCATATGGCTTGGGGTAACACAATAGACAAAGTAACCATAGAAATCAATCCCTTCCTGATATGCAAGAGAAATAAAACATCTAACACTAAAGGATCTCAAAACATACCTTATTCCGGATGGTTGATGTAGATCTCCATTGAGCTTTTCCAATCCCGCTTGTGTTAACAATTTGCGCTCTCAACAATCAGCAAACAAGAAAAGCATGCTATACAAAGGTGTTAGACATACTCTAGCATATATAATCAATAATATATATGCAGTTAAAAGCATCCATGGATTCAATATTCATTTAAATGCACATCATTGGATAGGAAAAGATATTTCTATTAATATAAATTAGAGATTACAAGAATGACAACCTCTATCGGCATGCCTGTGAACCGGAGAAACTAAGTCCTCCACCTGGGCCTCCACCACCTCAATCCTCCATCTCTTGATAGAAAGATCAAAAGCAAAGGAAATATTGGGAAGAACACCAAGTGCTCTGAAGGACAAAGGGATGCAGACTCAAGTATAATCAAGATACGGCAAGAATGGACTATAGTTTTCTTGCTCTTCAATTCCTCCCCTTTTAATGTATCCAAAGGGTTCCTTATATAGTGCTTCAATGGGGTAATGGAAGGTCAAATCCGAATGATATCAAGGCATATGGAAGGCCAAGAGACAAGTGACTTAGATCCACATCAAGGAAAACTCAAAAACTATTTGGCCTTTTGCACACATCCCGATGTACATGGGTTTAAGGGTCATATTCAGATATATACGCGAGAATGGGTTTAAAAGTCACATATGGAAAATAATAAATGTTTTTAGGGATGATCTTGGAAACATCAAAGCTACAAATATAGTCCATGGGGTCGAAAGAGTCTACAAAGGGACAGGGAAGGCCATAAATGTGCGATCTACCATGTGTGGTAAAATCAGCTCTAATAGTGGCTCATCATTTTTGTAAACAAAGTAAGCCTGCAAGGTCTATACCAACTTGCTCGATCTACTACAACAACTAGTGCTAGGTATTTCACATACTAAATTCATTCATGTTAGTATTGACTAGTGTACAAAAAGTCATTAAGATTATTACACATGTACATTTCATATTTCTACATTTATATGTTTACAGTTCATATTTATACATTAATATGTTTACAAAACTAGTGGAACATTCACTGATATAAACTTGTAAATATGATTAAAATATCTTGATTTTATTAAAAAACAGCTCAGAATGAGCTTAACATAGAGAACAATGTGGAGAAATGGACGGAGTGCTCTGCCTTGGTAGACAGAGTACTACAAAATACATATGAGTGTACTCCAATACTTGTTCGACAGTCCAAGAGAATAAATACCATATGAGTGTACTTCAATAGTGTTAGTGAGTGTACCTTAGACAGTCTTCTACAACAGCAGATTTGGGCACGTGTTCAATAGCACTGTATTTTGTCATGTAGAAGCTAGAGAGAGCGCATCACAGTTTTCAAGGAGAAGGAACATCACTCTTTATTTATAAAGGGATATGGCACATGTATGAATGAGCCTTCGAGCTAACATTAGATAAAGTGTTTTCCACCATAAATTAATCTTCGAGGCATGCACCACTAGTTAAATATTCTATTTGGTTTTATTTTTAGAAGTCACAATAAAAACAAAATTCAATTTGTTTTTTTTTTCAATAAATTCTGTATTTGGGTTTGAGTCACATGCAAACTTATTTTGTAAATCCTAGTATTCCTTTCTCAGATCTATTAGAGAGGGGGAAGAGGTACGGATTCATTCATTGAGTCTTGGGTTTACTGGCTAGCAGTTTATGGGTGGGTATTTTCCTATGGCATATTTTTTCATGTTCAGAATCAATAGAAGCATTGACAGGTTTTGGAAGTCTTATATTGTATTCTGTTTGTCGTTTTCTATAGCATGTGTTTATATATTCTAGCATTTATCATGGATCTGTTTTGAATCTGTGATATCCTCTTAGTTCTATTGTTTTTTAGTTTCTTCTAAGCACTGTATTATGGTGTATAATAATTTTACTACAAGGTAGAAATTTCTTCATGCTATTAGAGCAATTTTCTAAAACCTTCTAAGAAGCCTTGAATGGATAGTAAGGATGCTACATGTGAGAAGGAATTGTCCAGGGGTTTCTGGTAATATCCATGTGATCTGTGCTTGAGAAAAGCACAATGGATTTGTGATAAGGTTTTTTTGGTTAGGTTGTTGATATGTTTCGTTTAGAATAATATTCTATTTCAGTAGCATGACTAAATTTGGTCTTAGACACTAAGACAGATTATAAGGTCCCTCTAACTTCGTCCCATGGAAGTGTTGGGTAAATATGTTGGTGGAGTAGCAGGATCTATGGGACTTTGTTGAAAAACTAGTTGAGAGAATATAAGATGAGATAAGATCATTTTATTAATGTATAACAAATAACCACAAAATTAGGTCATTTTAACTTTTGAGTACAATGATGTCAATACAAAGTAAGAGTGCTAAACTAGCTTTATAAAAAGAAAGATATAGAAAGTAAACTATGGATCTATGCTAAATCCTAAAAAACCTAGTCTCCAAGAGTAGGAAACTGCACTCGGGGAGAGATGTACAAAGGTGGTGGATCCAAGAACAGGAAAGTAAATAATTATGTAGGTATGTCATGGTTCGCTAGATCCATCTCTCCTAGTATCCGAAGATGGATGAAGAAACCTCATGATAAATTATTTTTTGGAGGGAGAGCTAGTGGATGATTTGGACTACCCATTGGGTTGTTGACTAGAAAGGGTCACTTGTCGTTGGAGCCTGGATGATCTCATATGACTACTGGTAAAGGTTTTTTTTTTTGCTCGATGATCCTATCTACCTGCTAGTGAGGGATATGATTTGGAATTGACGATTAGGTCATTGGGTTTGCACTAATCTAGAGTTGGAAGCAATGTTTCTATTTGTACAAAGTTGCAGCAAAGTAGGAATTCCCACTACCTCAACCAAAGAAGTAATTCCCCCCTCCTCACTAATTGCATATCGACCTTCAAAAATGGTTGAAATATTGGACAATACAGCAACAATATTTTCTACCATTCCAGCTGCAGGGTCCATCGGCTCAACAATATATTTTACAGCTTCGACCCTCACTATGCAAGCCTTGTTGTCATGATAAATAGAAATATTAAATAAAGTAGTGCCATCATCCTTCTCTCCTCAAGGAGTGCCATCCCTAAGCAGATCCACCAAAGGTGGAATAGCACCTGATTGACCAATACTGATTTTATTTTCTTCCATGACTGAAAGACTAAATAATGTTATGGCAACATTTTCTCTCGCTTCATTATTTCCTATCTTGAGTACATATATCAGTGGATCAACAGCCCCAACAACATCAATTTCATTCGTGTTTTTGTCATTGATGGATAAGTTCAATAAAGGAGAAACAACATTTTTTTGGGTCTTCAAGTCAGAAGAATGTAGTAGTGCTATCAAAGGCCTGATAGCTCCACAATTTGCAATTATGATTTTGTTTTCCATGTTATACTTAGCAAGGAGATGTAACTCTATCGCAGCTACTCTTTGTACTTCAATTGTATTAGATTCTAGATCCTCTATCATTTTCTCAACTTGTAGTTGAATGCTTGGACCATCACCCCTTGGACCTGTTGTGACTGTACAAAAACTGCAATATAAGATGCATAGTTTTTTCACCAGATAAAATTCCTTTAATCTTCTCTAGTATTTCTCCATAAACTGTTCTATTGCATCCAATATAATATCAGATCCATTGGGAACAGTGACACCATATTTCATTTGGACATCGTCAAAGGTATCCATTGCAACATGTTTTTGAGCCAAATCAGTGTTTCCACTATTAGAAACATCACCCTCTACTCTTGAATATTGTCCAGCATCTACACCTATGGTACTTTGATGCCTAGGTTCAGGAAGTTGATTTCTAACATTTGTGAGGAAATCCTGATCCTTTTTCAAACAAATCAAATGATATCTAAAAGGCCAACAAGGCATCATCCTACAAAAATACGAGCAATTAGATTGGTTTCAATTATATACAGTGAAACATGCAACCAAGTATCTTTCTAAGCTCAACTATTACCAATATGTCCTAAACAGTGAAACATGCAACCAAGTATCGATCTAAGGTCAACCATTATCAATATTTCCTAAAAAATTACTTTTTCCCCTCTTAGAAGTTTCTCTAATATACTGGCAACACTCCTAGGCCCGCCCAAAAACATGAGGCATTGAGAAATTGTTAAATAATCAACTGATGGTAGTTTTTGATAAAGTTTAAGAGGAAGAGAAAGAACCTACAAAAACAACATATATTTTACAAGTCAAATAAAACATCTTGCATATTCAATAATGTTGTTATCTGATTCCAAATAGTCAATAAGTCCCCCCTAACCCAATATAAAATCCTCATAACATCTATATGTGAAATATTCTATACTTATGTCAACTGGGTCTAACTCAAGTGGTTAGGGAGGAGAATGTTTTCTCTCTGCTTGGGTTCATATCCTACTAGTGACATGTTTCACTTTTTGTGAGCCAATTGTGTCTGAGGATATTCATGATCCATGAGGAATATCTCTTCTTGCTTATGAGTTGGAGGGTGAGGCATTTAGTTACATTTAAAGAAATAAAATCCATACTTGAAGTAACTTCAAAGATGCAACATTCCACACCAAATTGTGTTCTAGATAAGAATGTCATATGATCAAAATGGAAACATAAAAAAGTGCAATGACAAAATTATATGAGAAAATCCAAACATATCCGAAAGTTTTATAGGTGTAATAGGTTTTTAGGGGTACTGCCTTTCTCTGCTTTTATAAATAAATTTCCTCTACTCATTACCATAAGAAATCCATGCAAATGCAAACTTGAAAATATCAAATACCAAAAATCTAAAAGACAATACGAACATGGATTGTAATTTTACCAATTGAAAATCGTAGATTTAGAAAAGTTGCCATAGATTTTTGAAACTATTGGCTTTCCCTAAAAATTCCAATAATCGACTAAGCATATTCATTTCTAGGTAACACCTTTCGATGTTTTTATAAATAAATTTCATCTGCTAGTTACCAAAGCAGAGCCATGTAAATGCCATGACAACTTTCCACTACAAAAAATGCCAATAATTCATTTCTTCAAAAGTAGATGCATGAAATGATTCAAGACATTTGTAATTCTCTCTTGGTACTTTCTTCCAAAAAAATTATTTGAGAGACATTTTTAATCATAAGAAGAGCATTTCCGTCCTCAGGTCAGTGCCTCCATAAAGTAAAAACCAATCAATCTTGATCGTTCATGTAATCTAGTAGGAGATTATTTTCCTATATATTGAGGTCCAGTAACTAATGATTTTGGTGTTAACTCTTCATAAACATCACTTCTATAATGAGAGAAAACACTCAATGCTCTTTTTCCCTCAAGAGCACTAGCACCTCAAGTAGTTGGCACCTTCCCATCATCTAGGCTTAATGTTACACTAGAAAGGGATGAATTTCGGTTGTGCTTTCTAAGTTGTTCATGACCATGATTTCTATTGAGGCTTTCTTTTATCGACTGTAATTCATGTCAAATTTCAATCAAAGATCCACTTCCTTTGCTTGAGTTTCCTTGTTCTTCACTAAATTCAGAAGAAAACTCCATATGTCCATTCTTAGACACATGGTCTTCTCTAGGAATTGAGAAGTGGATTGATATATACTGTGAAGCTAGAATATTTCCCAAGGTGTCATCTGCAATGACTTATTAAGATAAACAAGAATGCATATCATTATCTGAGTCACTTTTTCTTGGACCTATTTGGAAGGTTTGGCTTTGATATGGAGTGCATGGTGTAAGCTTTGTTGCTTCAGGTAATGGAATACTATTTTACTCGCACCAATTTGCAATCAATGCCTTTACAGTAAAATTGGGAATTAGGTTACTATGAATAAGGGTTTGATGGGTTTTAGGACATGTTGTCATACCTTGGTCAAGCCACTACTGAATATAAGTTCTCTCATATGTTTTCCCAGAAGCAACAATCACTGAGTCTGACATAAGCTCTAGCGAAAGAGGGACATGAAAATCTGCAGGAATTGGTGCTCCTCCAATTTGGGATTGTTTAACTTCTACTAGGAAATCACACATTTGTGTGACTAAACCAATAATGTGATTAATATACTCCTCTTATTATTTGTCCTTTTCAATGCAAACATATTCTTTTTCCTTTTCCAGAGAAGATGATTCCCTAAATAATTCTTGATTTGATATCAAGTCGAATCTATCTGTAATCATTTGAATTTCTCACAACTTATCTTAAGATTCTCTTTGTGATATCTCAGAGCACTCTCAAGCTCTTCCAATGTTTGTTCATCAAAAGATTGACATGTATATTTTACTCTATAGTTCCCTAGTGAAAAATTCAACCTACAAGGAAGGAATCAATCATTCTTTTCAACCACTATCACTTCTAAAACTTGCATCCATTAACTAAGAATTTGTGGCAAGGTCACCACTCCAAAAAAAAAGCTCAGCTTAACAGGGAGCATGGAAAAATTCCTCCTAAGATGGAAATATGCACATATCGATGCAATTTTATATATAATTACCTGGAACACGCTATCAACTACAGTACACAAGCAAAAGTGACCATATTGTATCCAAACATGATGCACCCAAGCCATTTTCAAGCAACTATACCTATTACTTCATGATATTCTGAGCATAATAGCACCAGCACTAACAGCTTCAGTCGATGACTAACAAATTCAAAACAAGTTTGGAATCCAAGAATAATTTTACATTAATCACCTACCTGAATTATATGTCTTTTGTGAAGAACTCTCGTAGCTTTAGTTCCAATAGATGCCTCTACATATAGAACACTCAAAATATAAACAGTACAACATCCAAAATCCCCATGCAAAAACTGAAACAATGTGTAACAAATAAAGAAATATTGAAATATATATGATGGCTACTCGATTTGTAGATCAACTCCAATTTGAATTTAACGGGCCAGCTAACTATTGCTCAAAACTGATTATATCTAGAAGAACAAACTTAATATTATCAGAAGGTGAAAATGGATAACTAAAACTTTAACCTTGCCATCATATTCAATCAATGAAAAAAAGGAGTGAGATCCCACATTAGAATCCTTGCATGCGGAGAACCCATCATTCCATCCTCCAAGGCATTTCACACTAGTACTTCTGTAGCACATTCCTCAATTCATGCCAGCATTTACAAAAAATTCATTATCAGAGATTACATCACGGTAGCAACGTAGTAGTAAGCATTAGAAATTAGATTTCCAAATGACTGGATGAAACAAATGAGTGAGACCCCACATTAGAATCCTTGCATGTAGAGTTGTTGACACTTGTAAAAAAAATTTCCTTCCTGCAGTCCACAAGAAATTTAATTATTGATACAGAAAGGCCATAATGATGATAAGCATTAGATATTTTCTAAAAACAAGATGCTTACATAGTCTAATGGTTCACAAGTGGGCTCACTCTAGGCCAAAGAACTTCCCAGAATAAAGGTTGGTATTCCTTAAGTTTACACTTTAGTATTAGAATGGGCATATAGAACACACAATAATGCACTGCATTACTCGAAGCTACTCTGGATATATCAGAGGTGAATGAAAACCAACAAATTCATAGAAGTACATGGGACTCTAGAAATATTGGCAAATTGAAAATTGTTGCATATAGTCCACACATCAACCTCATTTCTTGATAGTCTTGGGCAGCAAAAAATCCAGAGAAGCTAGTTTCCAGAAAGAATATTAGTTTAAAAAATTCTGAAAATTCTCCTCAACTCTGTTATCTAGGCAGGACCTTCAAGAATTATATGAGAAAATCGAGGTTGACAATGCAAGTACCAGAACTTCAATTTTTCCTCTGCTATTAGCATATAGCATTGTAGGGCTCTCACTCTTCAAACAAACAACACTTATTAAATGTGATGTATCATCGTCACTGTCATCCAAATCTAGACTGCCAAATTTATGCCAAGCAGCAGGCTTTGAAATAGCTTGCAGTCAAAACACTTAATCAGTCCTTTGAGTAAGTTAAAGCATCACCAGTAGATTAAAATGTTACATAAGATGCGGTAAGAAAGAATACTACAGAAACCTTGTGATATACAAACACCCCATTTGTTTCGCTGCCATATGCTATGTATTCATTATTGACTGTAAGCCCCACAAAGTTATTCTCATTAGTGCGCCCCTTACACATCTATATCTAAAGAGTTAAATCATTTTAACCATTTTGTAATGCTCAATAAAGTCCACAGCTAGTCCAACAAAAGCCTAATCCTATGAAAAAATAGAAACATAAATTTATCAAGATAGATTTGTAGGCAATTGATCCCATGGATTATTCATCTTCAAAAATTACACTACTACAATATGGTACAATGGTTATTAATTTATGGTTTGACATAACATCGCGTGGTGCACGGTTCGACATAACATCGCATCATGCACGGTTTGACATAGCATCGTGTGGTGCACGGTTCGACATAACATCGCGTGGTGCACGGTTCGACATAACGTCGCGTGGTGCGCGGTTCGACATAACATCGCATGGTGTGCGGTTCGACATAACATCGCATGGTGCGCGGTTTGACATAACATCGCATAACATCGCATGGTGCGTGGTTCGACATAGCATCATGTGGTGTGCGGTTCGACATAACATCGCGTGGTGCACGGTTTGACATAACATCGCATGGTGCATGGTTCGACATAACATCGCATGGTGCGTGGTTTGAATGGTCAAGTATTATGGTTAAGACTTGGCATTTGGTGATTTGTGCACCATCAAGAGGTAATATAAAATGGGTTGTAACATGCTCGCGCAGTTAGTTGGAAACTTTCTGACGGTCTTGCGCACCGTCAAGGGGGAACCTCAAATGGTTCGTGAAAACCCGCATGGTCAAGTGTATACCCTCTAGCGGTCTTATGCACGGTTAAATGGGGGTGAGCGGTCACGTTTGCTGCAACATTTGTGGAGTATCGTTATATGATGCGACATTTGTATGCTGCAACAGCGGATCCGTTATATAGCAAAGTTCTCATATGAAACAGTTATATGCTGTGACAACAGATATAACCTTTGGAACAACTCTAAATGTGACGGATATCCATTGTGTGGTGGGATATTAATACCATATATGGTATTAGAAGGAACCGTTGGGGACTGTTGTGACATTTGGCAGAATAGAAATGAATGTAACGTACAGCCAATTGAAATGATTCGATGAAAGTTAAAAGATAGCATATGGAATATGAAAAGACAGGTAGCAGACAAGTCGAACCCGTTACTTATCCTCCCACTGAGCGCTTAAATAAACGATTCGGGCTGCAGTGAAGGGGGGTAGTTTAGATTGTTTAGAGCACCAAGCAATGCTTTTCTGTTACGAGAAGCTTGCAGAGATAAAAGAAAAGAAGCACCGAGAGTTTTGCTGTGAAGTGTCCAGATGCTGTTACTATGGAAGTCGACATTCTCTGTTATAATTTTAGTTTTCTTTGCCTTCTGAAGGCTAATTGTAATTTCCAGAAGAGAGGTCTTGAAGACTTTGTATAGCATTCTGTTTACAGTTGATGAAGTTGATTTCGGAACCATTTTGTACCATTTTAAAAGATTAATTGGATCGGCACCCATTGGAGAGGGACCCAGAGACGTAGCCCAGTGGAGGGGGTGAACTCCATTATCAACTTCTGTTTGTGACTATCTCATTCTGTATTTTTTTTCCCACATCTAGTTATCAATTTTTCTTTTCATTTCTGTTTAAGCATTTAATTTCTGTTGATGATGTTTCATGAATTAAGCAAACTAGCAAATGCATTCTTTTAAAAAATTTTAATGCACTCAAGTTGAGATCCGATGGATCATATTATGGTATCAGAGCCAGGTTAAGTACTTGTGCAAGTTTGTGAATGCTTACCAGGTCTAGGTTAAAGCTTGGTGAAGAAGAATTAATTGAAGGAGATCCTGAGATTGGCACAAGGAGAACATTCTCAAGAACCATGTCTTCTCCACGAGGGGAAGAAGAAGGACATACAGAACAGGAAAAACCTATTATTTCTGAAACTGAGTTTTTGGAGGCTTTTATCAGTATGAAAGCCATGATGGAAATTATTCTCGATGAGCGTGCACAAAGGAAGAAGAAAGAAGGAGGATCTTCATCCAAAGATACCGAAGTGAAGAAGGAAGAAAAGGGTAAAAGAGTAGGAGGTGATGGTGATCCTCTTGATACTAATCAAACTTTCTCTTCTTCTCATGCTTCTCATTCGCATAATGCTAGTGCAAATCCTAATATGCCTTATTTCAAATTGGATGTTAAATTCAAATTTCCAATTTATAATGGAGATTTAGATGCTGAAAAGTTAGACAATTGGATCAAGCAACTTGAAGTATATTGCAGGGTGCAGGGCATTAATGATGACCCTTCCAGGATTCAATTGGCCACTTTGAGAATGAGTGGTATGGCTCTTACTTGGTGGGAGAGCAAGATTTAGCAAGATCTTCGAAAGAATGGTAAAATTATTTCAGTTTGGAATGAATTCATTGAAGTATTAAGGAAGCAATTTTATCCTTTAGGACATATTCAACAATTAACCATGAGTTGGAAAATGTTTAGACAAGATAAAGGACAAAATATTCAAGACTATACTCATGAATTCAGAAAGAGGGCTATTGCATTGAATGTTTCATTAGATACACAGGAAACTCTTCTTAAGTACATTGGTGGCATGCATTCTTATTTGAGACGTACTTTGTTGATGTTTAACCCAAGTAATTTGGATGATGTATGTGTTCAAGCTACACATTTAGAAGCTAGGGGTAAGCATGCTAATGATACTTTTCTGAAGAAATCATTTAAATTTGACAGCAAATCGAAAGGTAAAGATAAGGGGAAAAAGAAGATGGCTACTATTAAGAAAGAGGGTGAAAAGCCTACATGTTCGCATTGTCAGAAGGGACATGATGTCTCTAAGTGTTGGAAACTTCATCTGGAGTTAAGGCCAAAGAAGTATGGAGGAAACAAATATAAAGGCAAAGAAAAAGCTACTGTAGCAGTTATTCAAGACTTGGGATCCAACTCAGGTGATGAAACAAAGGTCACAGCTGTCGGAATCTAGGGTAAGAATAAAAGTATCTCACTTCCCATTGATGCAAAATCAAGTACTAGTGCAAGTGCAAATCTGCCATCTACTTCTAAGCAAAATGATGAAAATAGAAGTGCATTGTTTCATGTTCGTGTCATTGCAAATCACACAAAGATTGATACATTGTTTGATAGTGGTTCACAAGTAAATATGATATCAGAAGAAGTGGTTAAGAAATTGCATTTAGTTACTATGCCTCATGAAAAACCCTATCCTCTTGGTTGGGTTACTAATGATACACAATTGCAAGTTACAAAGAAATGTGTATTAAAGTTTGCAATTACTAGAAAGTTCATGGATGAGGTAGAATTGGATGTAGTACCACTTGACATTTGTGGAATTGTACTTGGGAGTCCATATTTGTATGACTAGAAAGCAATCTTTTATAGAGATCAGAATAAGTATCATCTCTTTAAAGATGGTGCAGATCATATTGTACGAGCACATAAGACCAAAACAAATCTAGCGATAGTCTCTGCAGGACAAATGAAGAGGCTGGTAAATGCTAGTAAGAATTTTGTGTTAATGATGGTTAAGGTGTAAAATGATGAGATCTCTAGATCTTTTGAAGGATGTGATCCTAAACATAAATCTAAACTGATTGAAATTATTTCTGAGTATGATGATTTATTTCAAGATCCAAAAGGGTTACCACCAAAGAGAGAAATTCAGCATGAGATACATTTGCAGCAGGATGTGCCACTCCCAAATATAGCCATGTACCAGATGTCTATAATGCAGAATGAGGAAATCAAGAAGCAGGTTCAGGAGCTGATTGAGAAGGGGGTCATCCGGCAAAGCACTTCTCCTTGTGGCTCTCCTATAGTCTTGGTTTTGAAGAAAGATGGGTCTTGGAGGATGTGCATCGACTATAGGGCCCTTAACAAAATCACCATTAAAAACAGGTATCCTCTTCATCGCATTGATGATTTGCTTGATCAGTTGAAACATGCAACTTACTTTACAAAATTGGATCTGCGTAGTGGGTATCACCAAATCTGTGTTGCTGAAAATGATGCCTGGAAAACAACATTTAAAACAAAACAGGGTTTGTATGAATGGCTTGTGATGCCTTTCAGGCTCTGTAACGCACCTGCTACTTTCATGCGGGTGATGAATGATGTATTTCGTCCATTAATTGATGATTTTGTAATTGTATATCTGGATGATATCCTAGTGTTTAGCAAAACCTGGGAGGAACACATTGTACATGTGAAGAAAGTTTTAGATGTACTGAGGAAGGAGAAGCTTTATGTAAAAATGTCTAAATGTGAGTTTGCTAAAACTTCTTTAGTATATATGGGCCATATTATTGGTGGAGGCCACCTGCAAGTGGACCTAGCCAAGGTTGTTGTCATTGTAAACTAGCCACGGCCTAACACCGTTACTGAAATCATAAGTTTTCTGGGTGCGGTTCAGTATTGGAGGAAATTCATTTCTGGGTTTTCTTCCATTGCTGCTCCATTACATGCATTGACAAGCGTTAAAGAAATTTTCCAGTGGGGAAGCAAGCATCAAAGGGCCTTTGACACTTTGAAGGAAAGGATTAGCATAGCACCAGCTCTAACGTTGCCATATTTGTAGTAGACATTTGAGATCAAAACAGATGCCAGCGGGTTTGCCATGGGAGCTATTTTGATGCAAGGGAGGAAGCCAGTCTATTACCATTCAAAAACATTCTCTACTACGGTAAGTAACTATCCAACTTATGATAAAGAGTTGTATGCTTTAGTACAGAGTGTGATGAAGTAGAAACAATATATCATGGGAAAAGAAACAGTCATACATACTGATCATCAGCCACTTCAATATCTGCAATCTCAAAATAAAGTACAGCAAAGTAGGTATTTAAGATGGATGGGATTCTTGCAACAGTTTATTAAATACAAAAAGGGAATTCATAATAAGATAGCAGACATGTTATCGAGGCCACCTACCAACGCTTCAATCATTCTTCAAAACAGTTCATTAACACATGAAAGTTACATTGAACAATATGCAGAAGATAAAGATTTTAAGAACGTATATGCATCACTAATACATGGTAAACAGGAAGAGAACTATTATGTGCATAATCAACTCTTGTATCATCTCGGTAAACTCTGTATTCCAGAGAAAGAGAGAATGCATGTGATCCGAGAAGCACATAGTTCATTAATTGCAGGACATTTTGGTGTAAGTAAAACATTGACAATATTGCAGAATCACTGTTATTGGCCTCAGATGCAAGAAACTGTAGCTAAATATATACGAGGATGTGTTATGTGTGCAACGAGTATGCCTAGCAATAGGAAATTAGGCTTGTACACACCTCTTCCAGTTTCTTCTCGTCCCTGGGAAAGCATTTCTATGGGCTTTGTAGGAGGACTACCTATGTCTAGAGAAGGGCATGATTACCTATATGTTGTTGTGGATAGATTCATAAAAATGTGTATCTTAATGCCATGTAACAAATAGATCACTGCTGAACAAACAGCTCAGCTATTCTTTCATAATATTTGGGTACATTTTGGGCTACCCATGTCTATTGTATCTGATCGGGATTCCCGGTTCTTGGGAGAATTCTGGTCAACTTTATGGGAGCTTATGGATACTAAACTTAAGAAAAGTACAGCTTTTCATCCACAGATCGATGGGAAAACAGAGGTAGTAAACAGAACAGTGGTTCAGCTGCTTAGAGGATATTGCAGCAAACATCCTAAACTTTGGGATGAGCAGTTGTAGTATATATAGAATGCTTACAATCATGCAGTTCATTCTTCCACGAAAAGATCTCCTTTTGAAACTTGTTTTGGTTATCTGCCAAAAACACCAATGGACTTCTCTTTTGGAAAAAATGCAGTGGATGGACATCATGATGCAGATAAAGCTCAAAGATTCATTCATAGAATCCAAGCGGTGCAGCAGGCAGTTCAGGAACAGTTGGAGAAGAGCCAGGCAAAGTACAAAGCCAGGCATGACAAGCATCGAGTTGATCATCGATTTCAGGTTGGTGATAGAGTTTGGTTACATATCACCAAAGAAAGAATGAAAGGTGAAGGTAAAAAGCTTAAGCCTATCAGGTATGGTCCTTTTGAGATTCTGGAAAAGATTGGTACTAATGCTTTTTGCTTGAATGTACCTCCATACATGCAAATCTATTTAGTTGTCAATGTTGAGAATCTTAAATTGTATGAGCCTCCTATGATCATGGATGAGGAAACTTGGCATACAGATTCCTTCAGTTGTTGATATGGCACCTGAATACATGAAAGAGTTGCAGGATGATGTTATTCTTGACCGAAATATAAGGAATTCATGAAGGGGGGATTTTGAGTACCTTCGAGTGGGGCTTAAGGGCATGCATCCTAGCAAATCAAGATGGATGGAGATTGGAAAAGTAAGGGAGCTATACCCTCACTTACTTGCAGAGTGACTCAGGATTTTGGTGGTCCAAAAGCTCTCCAATGGGGAGGAATGATCCGGTGGATTATTCATCTTCAAAAATTACACTGATCCAATATGGTACAATGGTTATTAATTTATGGTTCGACATAACATCGCGTGGTGCACAGTTTGACATAACATCGCATGGTGCATGGTTCGACATAGTATCGCGTGGTGCGCGGTTCGACATAGCATCGCATGGTGCACGGTTCGACATAGCATCACGTGGTGCGCAGTTCGACATAACATCGCGTGGTGCACGGTTCGACATAACATCGCATGGTGCGCGGTTCAACATAACATCGCATGGTGCGTGGTTTGACATAACATCACATGGTGCACGGTTTGACATAACATCACATGGTGCATGGTTCGAACGGTCAAGTCTTACGGTTAACACTTGGCATCTGGCGATTTGTGCATCGTCAAGAGGTAATATAAAATGGGTTGTAACATGCTCGCGCAGTTAGTTGGCAATGTTCTGGCAGTCTTGCACACTGTCAAGGGGGAACCTCAAATGGTTCGTGAAAAACCCACGCGGTCAAGTGTATACCCTCTAGCGGTCTTGTGCATGGTTAAATGAGGGTGCACGATCACGTTTGCTGCAACATTTGTGGAGTCTCGTTATATGCTGTGACATTTGTATGCTGCGACAATGGATCCGTTATATAGCGAAGTTCTCATATGAAACAATTATATGCTACGACAGCTGATATAACCTTTGGAATAGCTCTAAATGTGATGGATATCCATTGTTTGGCGGGATAGTAATACCATATATGGTATTAGAAGGAACCGTTGGGAACCGCTGTGACATTTGGCGGAACAGAAATGAATGTAACGTACAGCCAGTTGAAACGATTCGACAGAAGTTAAAAGATAGCATATGGAATATGAAAAGATGGGTAGCAGACGATTCGAACATGTTACTTATCCTCCCACTGAGCGCTTAAATAGACGATTCAGGATGTAGTGAAGGGGGGGAGTTCAGATTGTTTAGAGCACCGAGCAACGCTTTTCTGTTACGAGAAGCTTGCAGAGATAAAAGAAAAGAAGCACCAAGATTTTTGCTGTGAAGTGTCCAGATGCTGTTACTGTGGAAGTCGACATTCTTTGTTATGATTTTAGTTTTCTTTTCCTTCTGAAGGCTAATTGTAATTTCCAGAAGAGAGGTCTTGAATACTTTATACAACATTTTGTTTATAGTTGCTGAAGTTGATTCCAGAACCATTTTGTACCATTTTAAAATATTAATTGGATCGGTACCCATTGGAGAGGGACCCAGAGATGTAGCCCAGTGGAGGGGGTGAACTCCGTTATCAACTTCTGTTTGTGACTCTCTAATTCTGTGTTTTTTTTCCCACATCTGGTTATCAGTTTTCCTTTTCATTTCTGTTTAAGCATTTAATTTCTATTGATGCTGTTTCATGAATTAAGCAAACTGGAAAACGAATTCTTTTAAAAACTTTTAATGGACTCAAGTTGAGATCCAACGGATCAGCAATAAAAGAATTAATTTTGTATCACGTTATTTTTGAGCATAAACATTCCAATAATAATATTATTCTTAGCTAATTGTTAAAAAAAAACTTTTTGTTCTCTGATCTATTCTCTTTCTCTCTTCTCGTCTTGAGGATGGACCACATATCGTAGTCCAAAAACATTGACAGTAACGACCCTCACACAGTGAATCCAGAAACCATAAATATCAATCTAATACATTGGAAATCTTAAACATCATATAAAATATTATGTGAGTCATCCTTAATATGTGTGTATCTGCTTTCCCCAAATAACTCAAACTTGTTAAAGTGGTGATTGAATAGAAATAAATTGAAATACTTTCTATTGACAAGAGAATTTGGTGCTAGAAATTTAAGTTTTAACTATGCTCTCCATATATGTGTGTGTTTATGCTTCATGCATTTAAGTTATACAAAGGCCACAAAAATTGGAATCTGGAAAAGAGAGTTAAAGTTTTGACTTGAATGTGCCATTTGGAAATCATTGTAGGGATTGATAGGAATTATATCCTCTGCTTCGGAGAAATCAAGCTCAACTTCTTGATGTAGTTGACCCAACTTAACTAAAAAATATGTCAAATCCTTTTGTCCCTATTTTTAGAAATTTTGTGGGTTTTGTTTAAAAGATAATTGATGCATATTACAAGCAACACTACATATCTGAACCATATGGACCATGTTTATAACATTAAAAAAATCATGGGACCATAATGGCCAACATACCTAAAATTGGAAGTAGCAATGACATATGAAGTAGGTCTTTCCAAAAACCCTAGAAATGGAGAAAATGAAAAAATATTGACATATCTACAGATGTAGTATTAAAGAAAAAGGGAAAATTAAATGTGCCTATATTGGTATTTAACAGTGTTTCGACGATCAAAATCAGGAAACAAAACAACACATCTGAACAATCATCCATACTCGTAGGTCCAAATATGCATAAATAATGGAATGAAAATTAGCATAATTCATGTCAATGGGGACTCGTTTGGTTGGTAAAATCAGGTTGTCCCCCTCACGGTTTGAATCCCCAAGTGACATGATCAGCCATAATTGAAAGATACAGATGATCACAAATATGAATCGGAAGACATTAATTAAACTCAAAACAAATACTTTACAAGTAACCTTGAAAACTAACATTGAAAATTGAATTAACTACAGGGTTTTCATAAGAACTTAGGAGAAAGTTGTAAAAAAATAAAAATAAAAACAAAATAAAGAGAGCTACGTCTTTGAGCTTTGAACTGAGATCACCAACAAAAATGTTGTAGTGACCTGGAAAAAAAAATTATGTTGCAAACTTTCAGAATAAAACTCAAGTAGACAACATTCTATCAAATTTTAATAATGCAGATGAATGGCATCAAAATATTGCACCAACTACATAATTAATAATGGACCTACAATTACATAAAATGGCATACCAGAAATCTCGATTACTTGAATTAAAGAAAATAATCAAGAAAACGTTCACAAAAATTTTAACTTGATGTGACTTCTCTTTGAAAACATGCATAATCCCAATTGACTTGACTGACCAAATTTGCATAGTCATACAAGATTGAT
This sequence comes from Pseudotsuga menziesii, assembly GCA_001517045.1. NCBI lineage: Eukaryota > Viridiplantae > Streptophyta > Pinopsida > Pinales > Pinaceae > Pseudotsuga > Pseudotsuga menziesii. The sequence continues at coordinate 473,968 of LPNX010562793.1, forward strand.
CGGCCACTTATACTTATGCAATAATAACAAAATTAGTAAACAAGGATAAAATTAAAAGAAGAAACTTCTGTATTGAAAACTAAGCCTTACATTTGTCTTCCATTAAGGCTTGAAATGAAGTTTGAAGCTGGTCAAGGTAGTCCACAAACACATAGGATGACTACAAAGAAGGAAATCAAATGGTCATATTATTTTCAAATTTTAATAAGGACCTCAGATTAACGAAGCATTAAAAAATATTTAACACTATCAAAATCAGCTGCACTAACTTGTAGATTGTTCACCTTCAAATCCTCAACTATATTGAAGCTTCAAAAGGAACATTTGTAATTTTCATCTTTATTTTTAAATAAGATTGATCCATGCTAGTTCATTTTTTAATTGGTTTTCAACCTGATTGTGATCGAAGCACAAATTATTCACAAGAAAGAGAAACAGTAACTAGGGAATAAAAGAGTAACTCAGGAATAATTATAATAAATAGTCTAGCACCTTTTCCTTTCTGATAAGCTTGCATCCCTCCAATGGGCCAATACAAGTAAACACCTAGAGTTGCAAGAAGGCTTTATGTGACAATTACATGTATGTTACCCACATATCTACATCAGCGGAAGTACTTTGATAAGATACATGAACAAGCAGCAACAAAAAATGAGAATCAATAGTGATATAGAGACACCATCTTTTTTAATATCATACTTATAAAAAAACAAAAGAAAACATCAAAAAAGTAAAGAACTTTTCAGTTAAATTTCCCATTTGCATAGTAAATACTAAAATGTTGCAGAAAATACAAAAAAAAGTGGTCATAATACCTGGTATGCAATGTATAAGTAGATTCTAGAATAATAAAAACTAAAGAAAAGAAAAAGTTGTAAATGTAGAAAAAATCCATGGATAGTGCACTCACACATTGCGGCATGCACTTAAATCAAACCCAGGTGGAAAATTTCCACTTAGAATTGGCTCAATCTACAAAATGTTGCAACATTATTCCTAAATGGAAAGGTCTTTCCTTTTCATAACCTCATCAGGACATGAGCTTGTTTTGACATCCAAAACAACCACTTCCATATGGAGATTATGCTAAGGTTTCCCAAGTTAAAAGACACATAGGCCTCCACAAAACCAAACCTACAAATCAGGTTTTTCCATTGTTTTTCATAATTCCTTGAGGTTGAGAACATGTACATGTGATTATGGATTTGAGGTTGACAACAAAAATCTAGACATTTGAGATTGACTTGAATCATGAATAATAATTCACAGGCTACAATCCAAGCAAGCAACACATGGATTAGTAGATCAGCAAAACATGGGTATTTATTCAAACCATATAATTTTATTATAAATGTGTCATATCTGGGACTGGTATAGAAGAATAACTTATTTCTCATTCAAGGAATCTCTAGCTCTGCCAACTTATTTACAAGCCAACAAAACATAACTCTATCTTCTAATATGAAATATGTAATTTTTATTTAAAGGTCCATTCCAACACGCACATGGTTTACAACTTGGAGTTGGTGAATATGTCGATCTATTCTTGGGTGTATTGCATTTTGAAAATAACTTGTACTTGGTAATGGTGAAATCCTGGGAATATGCATCAATTACCTCCTTGTATGTGGGAAATCCACTTTCTTTGGCTGTATTACAGTCTTTAAAGAATTGGAATTGATGATAGTATATTGATTAGAATAATTTTTATTATCATTCTTATCATTGTCCTTGGGTGTATTTGCCTCAAAACTCAAGAGAGTTTACCTGGAAGGATTGTGAGTTTGTTTTTTCTGTAATGCACTAATCACGTCACCAAGAGCTGAGAGGGACACATTTATTGCCTTCCCTTCCTCCATAGTTTGACTTGTGGCATGCGTCTTTAGAAAACACTCATTTACACCAGTATATATTACTTGTTGGGATTAGGGCAGACCCAGGTTCTATACTTTTGTCTTCGCACCAACAAAAGACCCATAGTGTTGGCCCTTTCGGCAACAACCTGTGAACAGGTTGCAGTCTCACCCGAAACAGCTATGGGTGCCATGGAATCAGGTTTCTGCAAGTAGAAGAGGGATATTACTGTACCTTTAGCTTCTAACAAATGATAATCATGAAATACAGAGCTTTGATATTCACTAATTTAGCATCGCGGTTAAATAAACAAATAGTGCCTTACTTAACCCTTTACTGGGAATTCACAGTGAAGTTAGTATTTAGCAGTGATCTTACTTATCAGTTATATAATTATTAATGCATAAAAGAACATAAAAACAACACAACAGAACCACAACACACGATATAACATGGTTCACCCCCATTTTAGGGGCTACATCCACAGAACTGTGTTTTATTCAACTCTTTACAAAAACCACAGTTCTGATCTGCACACTCAGCTGCAGATCCCTTCAATTCCTCAAAGTTGCCCACTAAGCTGAAGATCTCTGTGCACACAGCTGCAGATCTTCTTAATCACCCAAAACCCTCTGCGCACACAGCTGCAGAGGTCATCCACGCACATAGCTAGGACTTAACCTTTCTTTCCAAACAAGCCTTAGCTTCACATCAATTCATCTTACATCAAAATCCTAAACTGACTTCTTTACAAGAGTGCTTATTTATAGTGCACTTATTACAAAACCATGGGCTTAAACCATGGGCACCCCGAACCCTAAACCTTGGACTTAAACCATGGGTTTATTACAAAAAGAAGGCTTTGACTTAACCCCGACACCTCTAAGACTATTTTGAGTCGCAACTCCACTTACAAGCTTCCACAAAAACCGCGGAGTTACCAAAATTAAGGACCGTTAAGGTGCGCGCCCCAACATTACTATCCTAAAAAGTATTATGTCAATTAGATCTTTCTACCAGCATCTATAGTTTTCATAGCAATTTTTTTTACCAACTTAACCACCTCCAAGGATTTTATTTTCAATAATAGTATTCAATGGCCTATGTGTTACTACTCTAAGAAACACTCTTTCAATTACATAACTTTACAACATTTATAGTTTTCATGACATAATTTATACCGGTAAGGCCACCTCTAGGTGTTTTTAAGTGTGCAAAAGGCCAGAACTTCCAACCTACTTGTGAAACAAACAAAGCATTTACAGCTCCAGCTTAAGAAATGACACAAAATGTGTGACAATGTATTAACCTTCCTAGACAAGAAAGAACAATGGTGTGAAAATAATAGTAATATCTATTATAATCTTACAAGAGGAATGCCAAAGAGGGTAATATGCTTCATAGGAAAGAGTACTAGACCATGTGTCCTTCTTGTACTTAAAGAAAGATGTCATCTCTTATCGTCGAAACTGGTCAAAAGGTAGCTTTCAATTCACCAAAAATATTGGCTCATGACTCAAATCGCAGCAAACCCAATAATGTAAAATAAACACTCTTAGATATTCAATTCCATACAGTTTGGTCAAATGCCACCTTTTCAAATACTACCCACCAACCCTAGAAAGGAAAAAGAACCTCTATAACCATAAATGGTTGTAAACACCTATTTGTAGGGGACCAAAAAAGAGATTCAAATTAAAAGAAGTTCCATATGGTGAGAATGTAAAAAATTGGAAGTAGGTATTAGCTCAAAAATATGGTAATAATAATGTGACAAAGAGCCATGAAGGAAAAACCCAACAAGGCGATATTTGAACATCCAGATTCTATTGAATTCGAAAAGTTGCTTTCCTTCATAGCACCACGAGTCCATAACAATAATTATTAGTCTGCAATATGTATGCCTACAATTTAATTGGTTTGATATAAAGAATGCACCAATTACATAATTCATTTCTTCTTGTCACTGAATATCCACTTATATTTCAAATGTGTTACCTAAGAAATCAAATCTCCCAAGGAATAAACAACCCTTCTTATCACCATTTTTGCCAAAACGGAGTTGGGTTTCAAGGTATCTTCATAAGCAATGCAATTATGCATGAGTGCATATATGATAATCTTAAAAAGGGTCCATCCCTGACAACAACAATATCAAATATGTTAGAACATGAAAATATTCAATTTGACGAAGCAAAGTTGACAATCAAAGACCATTTTTTTAAGGGCATAAAACAATAGGCATGGCTTACATGGCTATAAAAAATATCAGGAGTTGTCTTGCTTCATGGGAATATACTTATAGAACTTAAATAGCACACTATATAAAAAATTTCAACAGTTAAGGACTAACATTGCAAGATATCCTTAACAGCTAAACAAATTAGGGGCCTTACCTGAACATAGAATTGGAAGCGTTGACTAAGACATTAGTGGATGGTTGGTTGGGTTGACCAGTGCAGGAAGGGGCAAAGGGGTATTATTGTGAAACCAAATACTGACATATGGATATGACACGGTAGTAAGATAGCATGCAACATCCCATAGATAACAATTGGAAGGAAAAGATGATCCACAAGGCATAACATTGAAACCATTAGTGATGTTAGTACTGGAGTGTGGGAGGATGCTATCACATCAACTTTGGTACCAACTCCCGAATGCCAGCTTCCATATTAGCAAATATTTTGGTACAGGAACCAACGAAGTATCAGCCCTTCATTATTGGAGGGTTCGTTGGGTGGGAATATACAATTTCTTATAAAATTTGATCCATCATAGGGGATTGGATGACAAAAATAAATAGATGATCAACAAGTCAATCGATTTTACATGATGGATGGTGAAAAAATGAGAGTTAGTGCTATTTATTATGAAACTCTCCATAACCCATCATGAATTGGCACCGCACCTTTAATTCCTTTCACAAAATCTATGTACTATGTAGGGTCCTTTCAGGTAGTAAGGCCCTGCCCAGTAAGGCCTTGATCAACCCAGTAAAGTAACCTTTCAGTCAGGACCAAACCAGTAATGTTTTATGCAAACAAGTGTTTGGATTTTGGTTTTTGGTTTATTCATGTTTTGATGACATGATGATCACACTGAAATTATTTTAAACATAAAAGTAGATAATATGCTCTCCCGTCATGATTTCATGAATATGTATGTTTTCTCTCTTTTGGATAAATGTCTAGGACTGAATTTATAGAACCATATTTGGTAACATTGTTCTGAATCATATTACTGCATCCCAATTCTTTTTCTGGCATTTATCAAGAAAAGTGTTTCTAAATGCCACTCTTCCATTGTTACTTAAATTACAAATTTTACTCAGTTTACTCTATGTTCTACAATGTATTCTGTGAAGTGATGGTGTTAGGATAAGTCAACCAAAATTGACTAGAATGCATGCGTTTTCATACAGTTATTAAAGGCCATATACGCTGATATTTTTATGGGAATTCCATCTAGAAACAACATCTGAAGTAATTTATTTAATGTATAGGGTTTGTAGGAACCATAACTTGATAGATGGATGGAATACAAAAGGCCAGTGCAATATTCACTTCTATGAAAAAAATAATACTAAATTCCCCTGTTACACATCAGGACTTTAAACAATTTTTTAAGCTACAAACTTCAGAGTAAAGGGATCTTAGAATGGTTGCTGGAAATATTTATGTGTAGTTTGACAGTTAAAATCCAAGCCTGACCAGAGGACAATTTAAGGATCATCAATTTCAGCCTTGGGAAGTGGAGCACCTGAAGCACATGTTAAGTGATTGGCCACAAGAAAAACCTACAAAGTTCCTTTCACTCTGTCAATAGAAGCATAGAAACGCATGCAACCAGTGATCACCAGGAGCTGAATAGAGTGGAATTTCCTTATTTTCCCCCAACCTCCAAATGGAATTGATGCTAAGAAATGACAAATGGAAAAAAATATTTATTTCTGCGAGTGAATCCCCTAAGAACCTTCAAGCATGGTTAAACATTTTTAGACTCCACCAATTAATCAAGAACACACAAATTGGCACCAACTAGCTAAACCAATGATCATGCATATGCAAACGATGACATGCAAGTTGTATATCAAACTTTGGTGGAAGTATAGGTGGAATTGGTCTGACCCATAGGGGTGGAACAACATTGTAGAACTAATAAATTTTCAAACAAATTTAAATAAGAAATTTAATATAGAAGCACAACTCATGCTTAAAAACCACAGTCACGGTTAACCATAGTAGAATCAACAAACTTGACATGCCGAAGAAGAAATCCATAAATATTTCTCTTCGACAATCAATGTTTTCTACCAACTTAGTGTCTTAAATGTCTTCCTTATTATGCCCAAGTTGATCTAGCCATGCATTAACCCATTATCTCCTCCTAGACATTCTCCTCTCACATGGTGTCGTGGTTTCCTAATCGCTCACTCCTCTGCGTCGCATCGCCAGGGCCAACTCTGACCTTCAATGAATCTATTAAGGATAGATGTGAATTTTTGCAAGAACAAATCATTTGGATACCTTCAAAACACGAATTGAACCCTGCCCATGGCTCGATATTGTCTTGTTGGCATTCATAATATGTTCGATAAAGAGCCCTAGATTTTGTGTCATTCCGAAAAAAGAGAGGATGCAAAATCCAGTGCAATTAAGTGCCAAAGTGAACAATCAAAACACTTCAAAATGCTAACAGAATAAAAATTGTAGACTAGTTATGCCCCAAAAATAACGTAGGTAACACGATTAAAAACCTGTACGAACAATTCCAAATCCAACTCCAATAGTCATGGTTATGGAACTGTTGATCCAGTTTAGCACTCTTATGCATAAACAGAACACTAATGATCATGTTTTTCGCTCTCACTGCATCATTACATAACACTTTCCCTCGGTTTTATTTTTGGTGCAGGTCTCGAGGGCTACTGCCTATACCTCTATTAGTGCATCCAAGAGTACATAGAATGAAAAATAACAGCACGTGTAAGGGTGTTAATTTATATCTTTATTTTATTTTAAAAATACGTTTTAATATGACAATTAAGGTCTGGAAGAGAGGCAATTATGTCCCATCATTATTCTTGTCAAGTAATGAAAAAATTAGAATTAATAAATTTCAAATATTCAGAAAAATATTTTTAACTTTTACAAATGTTTTATTTAATATTTTAATTTTTAAAACTATAAAAAACCTTTTAAAAGAGAAAACAAACTAATTAAAATTCAATGCACATTTTGACAAGGTGAAAAGTATGGTGGCAGGGACTAATAACTTAACCTAAATGAAGGATAAAGAAATTTGAAGAAAAAAACAAAAATGATACCAAAAAAATTGAAACCCCATACCTAAGGTTCTTGAGTCGTCTCTGCAGGTGAATGAGGACAATGATCAAATAATAAAAATTATATAAAAAAAATCCAAACCTTGTACCTTTGTTGTGGTTTCTTGATCTGTCTTTACACGTGAATGAGGAGAATGAGGAAATAATAACTAATTGCTCTAAAAGGTGCAAAAAAACATTGAAGGGATTTATGGTTATATCTATGATAATAAATAGTGAAAACAATATTCAAGAAAACAAGGGATTAAAGAGGTTTAGATCATAAAAGGAATCATTTGTCAATTCTTCAGAGGAAATAGAGTCTATTTGGAAGCAACTTGAAAAAAACAGTGTTCACCTACAACAAATTAAAGCATAGAAAACACTAAACTAGTGTAATATGTACAAATGTATAGCAATTTTTATAAGTAATCTTAAATTTTAGAGTTTCTAAAACAAAATTCTCAAGTATCTATTAACAAGAATATGTTGGTCTCATTTAGAACTCCATATTTTATATAGAGCCCTTTGTACCTAGAATCGTACTAGAAAGTTGAACATTTGTGAAAACTGTCAAACACAAATGCAAATTTGTTTTTTTAAGTCTTAAACACTAGCAATATTGCACAATTAAGCTTAACACAAAATGGTTCTTAAGCATGGACTTCGGTTTTGAGATAGAATAGAAATAGGAAAATACAATCATCTAAGAAATTTGTAATTGCTAAGGAGTTAAGAACAAACAAGAGCAAATAACCTTCATCAGTTACCACAAACAACTATCCCTAATCTTAACTATAATGTTCTTTTGAAGTTAATTCGGGCCGACACTAACATAGGTTCATTAACATCATTAAAAACTTCAAGAAACTAAATTTGTTCAAACAAACCCATTTTTTTAGTACCAAGAAAACATATGAAATTCTTTGTCCAAATGATCTAACACTTAATACAAGTGAACAAACATACTCATCACCACATATGTTACTTAAATTTATAAGTATCTGAATATTTAAGAGGCAACTATATGTGTAGAATTAATGAAAAAGTAAGAATATTTAGGTCAATAAACTTTAAATTAGTGTGTACATGAAATTAATATACATAGGTATTCTTCAATGTAATTTAAAACCTCCCTAGTAGAGGGTCAAAGACAAACACTCCAACTTCTTACAATAAACTATATTTATGTAGAAAACTATGAAAAAAATGAGTAGAAACACCTAGAAACAATGCAAAAGGGATTTGTTGCAATTGATAGCACTATTGGAAATAAAAGAATATATGACATATGGCATTCTACTTGATAAAGTCCATTAGATTGCATAAGCTCCTATAAGAAAGTGAATTTTCTTAAAGTTTCAAACTCCTATAAGAAATTTGAATCTTCTTTTGTAATCAAAGTTGGCTAGGTAACATTGATTTCTTATTTTCTTAAAATGTTAAATTTATCAATATAATGCTAACATTTTAGATGCAATCACTTACCATTTCAATCGACTAATTCTATATACATATATCTTAAACATTTCAAAGAAGTGTGTAATCATAATTATATAAATTAGTATGATATTCCTTTATTTTAACATTTTACTATTTTATTTTAACATTGTATTCCGAATAAAAATTTGTTATTGTGAATGCATTATTTTGCTATTGTTAAAACTAAGAATATCACAACTTAATCTAACAATTATTAGTAATTAATTTTAATAGGGATAGAATAACACATCACGTAGAAGGATTACATTGAGTTTGAGCATGGCAAGCTTCTCTAGAAACCATACATACATGGCATCTATGACAGGAACAAGTTTTCCATTAAAATTATAACACATAAAAGCAAGATAGTTCTCATTAATAATTACTATATAATATTGTAATAAAAACAATGTATTTAAAATAATATATTTTATAAATTATTGTATATCAACTTTGAAAATGTTTTATATAATCTAAACCAATAATATATATTGATAGAAAATTGTATTTAACATAAAATTTAAAACTTAAAATTGTTTTTTAAAAGTATAACTTTGTAATGTAAATTTAAAATTTAATATCTCAAAGTATGTATTCAATATAATATATATTTTTATGTAAGTATATATTTATAGAAATTTTATTTAATATGATATAATTTTTTAAAATATAGATTCTAAAATTTTATAATTCTTTAAAATATGAATTATAAAATTTTATAAAATATTTAATTAATACTAAAAATTGATAAAATTTCTAAGATAAATATATTATTTAAATATATTGTTTTAACTTAATATATTTCAACTTTAACCACTTTTAAAGAAATCTTTTCATTATATTGTATTAAATAATAAATTTTATTTAAATAAATTTCAAAATAAACTATATTTTTATATATATCAATGTTTTAATCTAAATTATGAAACTTAATATTTTATGTATTTAATATTATATATTTAAATTAAAAATGATTAAAAATAGTATTTATGATATAAATTTTTGAAAATATTTTTTTTTAATATAAAATTTAATATTTAATATTTAATAATTAATTAAAAAATTAAGCATTTCGTTAAAATTGATATTAAAATTTATTTAACTTTTATAGATAATATCAAAAATTAAAATTATATACAAATATTGTTTATTATTAAAATCATTATTATTATTTTAAATACATTAATTTAATTAAAAAAAATATTTTAAATTTTAATTTGGTGTTAAACAAAATTTAATATTTAATATCAAAATATATTATTTTAAATACATGGTTAAAATATAGAATATTAAATAAAAGCTTTCTTAAAGTTTTAAAATCCACATTTAAAAATTTATGATTTAAAAAGTAAATATGATACTTTTAAAATTTAATTGTGAAGTTTTTAATTTTATGTTAATTAAAATAAAATTTAATAGTTAATATATCAAATATATTATTTTCAACGAATTGTTATATAAAAATTTAAAAATAATTTTATATAAAAATATATATATTAATAATTATTTAAAATTTTCGTATTAAAAATTAGAATGTTATTTTTATATCTAATATGTAATAAATAAATAAAGATAAAAATTCATAGGTTTTGATTTTGATAGCTTCTAACTTAAAACATAAAACATAAAACATAAATGAAAATCGCCAAAAATAAAATAAAATTATTGCAAATATGTCAATCAAAGTTGCACGAAAATTCCATTAGTAGCGGCAGTAGAGAATCAAAGAGAAGCTTTAATGTTTTGACCATGAAAATGGCACCAAAATATGATCCAAGATGTCAGCCCTATGTGTTCATGGATTAAGAATCATGTCAAGCAATTGCAAAAATACACCACCCTCAAGTATGAACTCAATTTCCCGACAACAACATTGAATACATGTTCTTTTTGGTTTATGCAGTTTTAGTTTGTAAATTCAGGTCTTTTTGAAATCTATTTATATCTATTTTAATTTATAGCAGCTTGTGACTGGCAACATAACAAAAACAGTTTTTCCAGTCTTTAGAAGAGAAAATATTGGCTTACCTTTGACATTTTTATTGTCATATCTATGGCAGATTTGCACTGGTTTTCATGCAGAGGAAGAAAGGCCAAGTGAATCAAAATATGCCAAAGAGGAAGCAAAATAAGGCTCCAGGATTTCTTGAAGCACTACGGAGCAAAGACTACCAGAGCATTTGGTCTGAATTTGGCCGAACATAGAGCTGTGATGCATAGATTGGTTCATGCATAATGGATGGTACTTTGTGTGTTGATGGAAGACTAATACATTCAACATAACGGCCAAGTTGTGGGCTCATATGATGTCCAGGGTATAATCGAGTATTGTGCTAGTTTTTTTATTCATGTGATGTTTACGTTACCACCAAACAATGAGCATCAAAACCTGAACCATGAATGGGGAACCCAAAGGTAATACGAAAAACCATTGGATAATGTAGTGCAATGAGAAAGACACATGGCAAAAGTGTATTTGTTAGAGGGACAACCAATTTCACCACAGTGGCAAAAAACAGACCTCGGAGAAGAACGTCTTCAACGTAAAAATGATAATAAAAAAATCCAAACCCCATATGGTGCTGCAAGTTCTTGAGTCATACCTCTCCTAGGTTTCAAACTCAATATGCAACTCAAAATGAAAATGAATACTTTGTTATGTTTTGTTTTGTGTTTTCTTAATCTATTTTTGTTTTTTGTTTTCTTATTTTATTTTTGTTTTGTTTTTATTCTATTTTATTTTTCTAAACCATATTCATTGTACCAAAAACATTTTCCAAATAGTTGTAAAATTTGTGGCGCCAAAACCATTTGTGGCATAAAGTTTACTAAATTCTAGTAGATGGATTCAAAGACCCCCCTGCAGTGTTAGAATTTAGTAAAATGTACAAATTCATTGTCAAATTTGTATTTTTTCTCATTGCCAGAGTGACACAATTAAAAATGACCATATAAATTACCAATTGTAATTTGATCATTTGTAGTCTAGATATCCCATGATCAAATTTGGTCATTTATCTTGGTCTTTTTTCGTTGGTTTTTATCCCGTGACAAAAATTGGTTATTAATCTTAGTCGTTTTTAGTTAGCTCACTTAGAATTATCAATTTTGGTACTTTATCCCTTTAAAAAACTATGGTGACCAAAATTTTTGGTCTTGTGGTCACTAATCTCTCATTTTCCACTAGTGTGATGTGAAAGGAGTTCAGTGATGAAAAACCGAGTGAACATGATGCAAGAGGTGGAGGATCGATGTAAGAGACAAAGGATCGACAACAAAACCCATACGAAGACTTAGCTACCATCCAATCACCATACGAAGACTCAACAACCGTCCAATCAATGAAATCATGGGTACATATTGATTTTAAAGTCTGGGATTTATCCCAATTGGTAACATGGTTGAGTTTATAGGTGCTTATATATGGTGGTCTCACTAGACTTATTCAACACGTAGAGCAAAGGTAGTGTGGGGGATCTTGGTGCTTGGAGTCCATGAGAAGTCACCAGCTTGCATATTGGGATGATCTGCCAATATCCCTACCTTTTGGAAGGATCGACAATGTACATATCAATGGATATATTTGAATCCACAAAATGATCGACGATTAATATTGAATTTGTATTTGATCATGGATCAATGGTTAGGATTTAAGCCAAAAAGAGATCTATGACTACAAAGTGATCCACAAATACATGTCTGATTGTAAATCAATGGTCATGAGTGAACCTACAAGATCGATGGCTACAGAGAGATCTGCAATATTATAGTGCAAATCTACATTTGATTGTAAATCAATAGTTAGGAGTGAACCTGCAATATCGACTACAGCAGAGTGATCTGTAATACTATAGCACATCTGCATTTGATTGTAAATTAACGATCAGGAGTGAACCCGCAAGATCGACGGTGGGGAAGAAAAATTGCGAAAAGAGAATTGCTGAAGAAATGTTTGATATTTTATGAACCCGCAATCGACAACCTCCAATCCAGAAGATCGATGGTTAAGAAAGACTTTGCAAGAGATTGAAGATGCGGAAGAAAGATTGTTGAAAGGAAATTATGGAAGTGTTTTCAGGAAATTAGAAAAACCTGCAATACGCAATCCGAATCTGATGTAAGATCGATTATCAGGAAAGAGTCTGAATGAGATCAACGATGCAGAATAAATCTTGTGGAATGCATTTTGTGGAATCACTTTTAAGGATTTTGGAAAACCCACAATCCGCATGTGATCTTGGATCAACGGTTTAGGAAGAGTCTGCAAGAAATCAATGATGCGTAAAGACCATTGTGGAATGTCCCTTGCGGAAAGGTAGTTGTGGAAAAGAAGGTTGAGGAAGGACCTTTTGAGAAAAGTCAAACCACGCGTCAGCAATCCGCAATCTACATCAGATCAACGGTCTAGAAAGACTTCGAAGAAATCAACGGTGTGGAAAGGTTGTAGCGGAAAGCTAAGGAAATTGTGAAAATAATATTACAGAGGGAAATACATGTGTTGGATTGATGAACAAGAAAGATTTCACAATGGATGAAAGACTCAGGATCGTTGAGGAAAGAATCTATTGTGGAAATGCAAATTTAGAAGAATTTATGGTGAAGAATTATCATTGCGGAAAGGCAATTCTGGTAAGATTTTGTTGGTGAAAGGTATGAGTGATAAACCTAAATAGAGTTAAATAATTGTTAAAATGAATAATTGAGTTTTTATGAAGAGATGCATTCATGGAAAACGTGTTAGAGGGTATTTATAGACATAATGATAAGTGAGATAAGTTGTCTCCATGATCCATACCTATGAAGTCATAGCAAAAAACCTATAACAAAGTAAAATAGTGACAAATAACTTAAAGAAGACATTAGAGGAAATTTGGGGTCTAAAATGGGCCTTATAAGAAAACGTGCCAAAATACGTTTTTGTGAGTTGGAATTCAAGAACCAATAGAATTTCAATAA
>LPNX010562859.1:5176-17941 GCA_001517045.1 Pseudotsuga menziesii
CGCCTTCCTTTTGTACCGGCCTTTATTCCATCCAGCCTTCGCATTTCATTTCATAGCCGGCGAGGAGGGAGAGAGGTTGTGAGCCATTCACGCTAATACGTTCTAGCATCCACACTTTTAAGGTAGGGCAGTTTCTTTCATACTTTTCAGGGAGGGCCAGTCAGGCGGCAGGTCAGGTTGGCCTAACCAATATTACACTACAGCTCAAAAGAAGAAAAAAAAAAAACAAAAAACTACAGCTCAAAGAATAACTTTACATCTTCTTTTTTTTTCTCTACCTTAATTCGAAGTACTGGTCAAGTTTTCTACGTTTTGTTCTAGGTGTGGATAGGCCTGAAGGTCTAAGTGTCCGAGCCAGAGCTCTGATACCATCTGTAGTGCTCTGCCTAACGGTTAGAGCACTGTGTCCAATTCTCTGTAATGTTCTCTATCAAAACATTTTAGATTGCATTACAGATTTATATCCAAGTCTGTTCTATAAATTTTATAGACATATGCAACTACAAGTATGAACTGTAAGCATATTCAAGTAAAAATTTGTACTGTACATGTTGATAACTTTATGAATTTTTTTATAAATTAGACCATAATAGCATGCATGAGTTTAATATCTACATACCTGAAATTTAAATACCTGGAAGTAGCGATTGTGGTAGATCCAACAGTTTGCCGTAAACCCTATAGGCTCCTTCTTCTTCCAGCTTTCCGTTCTTCCAGCTTTCCGTCCGAACCTTGATCAACAAAATGATGTGCCACCCTGCCGACCAGCTCTCATCATGTGCTGGCCCTAGGAAACCCACTGGTTTCCTAGCCCCCGAGCCCATAGACCAATAATATCGAAAGCAGCTTCCTCTCCATTTTTATTTTTCTCAGTCTCAGTCATTTACAGATATTCTTGTACTTGAGTTGTCCCCCTCCTCAAGTTTTTTTTTTCCTCTCCCTCATTTTTCGAGATGCAGAGTCTCCCCCCTGAAATCCCCAAAACCCCCCTCCTTATACCTCCTTCCCCACCGCCTTCCTTCTTTCCGCCTCCTTCCTCCACCGCCTCATTCATACATTAATTTAGGTTTTTCTCTCTTGGGCAGTGTAGTTTCATGTTTTCGTTTGACATGTGTTAATTTTCTCGAATGGTACGTGTTATACAACTTAGCCAAATGTCCTAGCATTTTAACCTATATGGCTTGCTTAAGTTTTTACTGAGCGGTAAGGTAATGGTTTTGTTAATTATTATTTATTATTAACTAGATAATAAATACTCAATAGTATGAAACAATAATAATAATTAGAAGTAAAATGATAATTAATATTATTAACCAGCAATTAATCAATTATAATTTAATGATTAATCAATTATAATCTAATGATTAATTGCTCAGAATGATAGCATTGTTTATGTTTAATTAAATAAAGTCACTTACTAATAATCATTAATTAATATTAATATGGGGCATTACAATTCATACAAAAGTAATAAAACTGAATTAGATAAACATACTGAACCAATCAAGAATATAGTCATAGTGGTTTGTAAAAATCAAGAACACCATCCAATCCATCATTGTTCCCTCCATCCCCACCAAAACTCAACCACTTAATCACCAATACTTCCATTGTAACATACCTAAAAATCGTACATATTTTTTTTCTTACATGTGTTAGTTTTGCATTTACTTTAGTAGCATTCTATGCTTATTTTACTACTGGTTCTAATATATGATATCCTACTTCTTACGAAAGGATTTGCTGATGATTAATATGGTCAATTTCTTCTAGAACCTTCATCCATACTCCTTCAGGTGATGTACTTTGTTTAAACCTGTTTATTTAATGTTTGTCTTTAACTTAGGTTGGCCTAGCCTAAGGCATGGGAGACTATACCTCTCTTGACCCAATCTACCATTTACTTTTATTGTTTTCTTATATGGCCTTGGCCTTACCATAGATGTAATGACCTGCCCCTAAGTATGAGACTTAGGGTTTTTACAAGCATGTTTCGCCATGCAGAGATTATATATGATTTAAATAAATATGACAAGGTTATTTACTCATGAAGGAACCTTCTAGTTTTAAGGCAACAAAAGAGGGCCTATACCTCCGTGGCGTAAATAATTTCATGAAAGTTTCGTAATCTTTCATGGATTTCAAAACTAACCTTAAAACAAGCTTAAACTAGTGCTTTGCACTATAACAAGGTTCCATGCTATAATTAACAAGAGAGGAGGATTTGTTTAAGCCTTGCGCTAAGGTTATGGTTATGGTTATGCATAATATAGATATTTAATGGTTTTTATGCTTTGTCCTAACTCTTATGTTGAGACTCTCCCATAACATCATGAGAGGGGTATGAGACTAGCCCTGACGACGATGTCATTAGTCCCATAACCCAAAGTGTAAAGGTTTGCATCACATGTTATTGCATCGCATGGCCTTGCGCTAAGGTTATGGTTATGGTTATGCATAATATAGATATTTAATGGTTTTAATGTTTTTTCCTAACTCCTATGTTGAGACTCTCCATGAACCTCATGAGAGGGGTATCAAACTAGCCATGACTACGATGCCATTAGTCTCGTAACCCAAAGTGTAAAGGTTTGCATCACATCTTATTATGTCACGGTTTGTACCAGGATTGACATGCACATACTATGGTTTTTTTTTTAATATGATTAAAGGTTTGATCCCACGTTGATTTATGGTATAGTTTGTTTTCAGTGCATTATCCAAGAATTGGATTTGCAATTATTTGTTGTAATAAAAGTGACCGTGGTAATAAATGGAACTTTTGGGTTGTAATTATAACATGTCCCGGTTGCTAGTTGATAGCGCAGTCAGTTCCATGAGGAAGTACGGGACTCAATCCTTCCCTACATTTAGATAGTGATAATGACGAGTTGCAATACGGTTTGTAAAGCCTTTCACTTGGTCTAAGGGTTGCATTGATGTTTTTGTTTTGTTGGAAGTCGACTGAGAGATGAGATCTACAACTCTGCTTGGTCTTTCCATGGGGTTTTCATAGTGCTTACTGGTTCTGGTACTTTTTGAGGCGATGAGTGTTCTAGAGTCTTTTCCTCGTCGGTGGCCCATCTAACCCGAGCTCCATCAAGCTGTCGAAATGCCCAACTAGTGCACGGTCTCCTTTAGTAGGTAAATGAAAATACGTTTTGTTCTTGTAATCTTAAGTTTATGTTTCAATCCTTGTTGTTACTGATACTCTTTTTATTTGCATACTTGGAGGGATAAGGGTGCCCAGAGGAGCTTACCTTTAGTGACCAATGACCAACATCATGGTAAGAATTCTGAACCTGTGAGTTTTAACTAGTTCTATTGATTTTAAAAGGTTTAAAATCTTAAACCTAAATTCAATTGGTTTCACATGCAGCTTTTGGCGCTGGGAGAAAGGCGACAGGGTCACCTTCTCCCAAGCCTATGTCTTAGGATTCTAGTGTAAGTGTTCTCGATTTCATTGGTTTTGTAAAGGCTTTTACCATTTCCTTTACTATGTCAAATGTTGACCCCTTTTTACTTGTTGGTTGTAGGACCGAAGGTAGGGTCATGAGGTTTCAAAAGGTGGCTGCAATCTTAAGATAAGTTTCATATTCAAGCTAGTGTCTACGTTAAGGTCATTTGTGGGTTCACAACTTTCATTGTGGAAAAGCTTGAGGAACTTGGAACTAGGGTTTATCCCATGTATTTGTTTCATTTAGGAAACTTAGGCCACCATCCTCGATGGTTTTATCTCCTACAACCTTCGAGGGTTAAAAACCTATTATTTTGTATGACTCTAGAATGATTCTTTTTGCATATATGAAGGAATATATATCCTGCGTAGAGATGGTATACATTATGAAATGGTCTTACGGCCATCTTAGAATGCTTATATGAATTTATATGTGTTTTTTTAAAGATTATTGTGGGGTTTATATGTAAACCTTCGACCACCATCCTGGATGGTCTTATGGCCATTGATAGGGATCACATTTCCTTTGCTTGCAACCAAACTATATTACAATAGCCTATTACTAATATATGTTGCAATGGTGGACTCTATAAAGAGCCTTACGAACATCTTGTAAGTGGTGTGATTATATGATATAGTTACTGGACTTTAATTTTAATTATCTCCTCTATAAAACACAATCCGTCGATTGTGTAGCTTTGACCCACAAATCCATTTGTTGTATCTGTTTAATTAATATTACAGTCCTTCTTGTATTTTATTTATGTGCTTTCAATTTAATTGCATGGGGATCAATCCCATAAACTTCGCGAGTATGTAATCCCAGCATAAGAGGTCCCGAGGCTCTGCCCTTGTATCAAAAAATTAATTTTATTGTCTACTTAAAATTTGTTTATCGGAGGTTACCAAAACTCCCCCTAGTAGCCACGTTGCAGTATTTTCCAAAAACATCAATCCTCCTGTTGTAAGGAGTGTTATGATTAATGGTGTAAATAATGGTGTAAATACTTTACTTAAAAGATTTTGTTGGGTATCATAAAGAATATGATCCCGGGATTGTTTATAGGAGTGTGTGGAAAAATTATAAGAATTGTTTTGATTTACAATGTGGACTTACCTATGATGATAGATCCGATAATTAATTTATCATTCGGTTTTAGTTGTTTTTATTATCAGTACCTACTAAGGTAACTTAAAGGATTCCCAGACCATTATTTTATATTGTAAACTTTAAGGGATTCGATCTTGTGACTAGTGATACGATCATGTATAATAGATCAATTTTTTTAATCTAACAAGGCCTCGGGTCTTCTATATATTGAAACATTCTATAAATATAATACATAACTATGGACCTTTGATCTGTGAACTTTTTCTTTAACAATTTGTAAAATTTCAGGATATCTAGGATACCTATAGATATAAGAGGTTTGTTTGTAATCACAATTTGTTACGTTGTGGTCTATATAATTATTTTGACAAAGAATATGAGATCTATATGATCTGGCCAAAGTATCTTCGAGGTAAATTATTACGATATTTATTCCATGCTTTTTCGTATACAAATCTTTATTATATACTTTACTACTTAAGTTTAGTTATAATTGGTAATAACATTTAAGTAGAATCCTAAGGCAATTTCACTATACATTCTGGGTCTATATGATTATAACATTAAGATTGAATATTGTTAACTTGTAATAAGAAGTCGAACAGATGCTAACTAAATGGATTTTATCTATAAGACTAGGAAGAAAAACACAGATCTATACATATAATAGAAATTAGAATTTGTTTAGAAATCCATTAGCTAACTTGAATTCAAAATATGGAAGGTAAAATTATCTAAAAAATAATGCATCTAGGAAAATACAGTTAAATATGAACAACTCTATGCCACTAACTGAATTTACTCCATCAGTGCAAAATACAAAAATGTAGCAAGGTTGATGCACAATCATGGACTCCTTTAAAGATACTTTAGATGCCACATAATACTGGAATAAATGAAAAACTATGACTTTAGGTGACAATTAGGGGTACTTCCCTTACTTATTTGAAGATGAAGTAAAAAGAGAAAAGATAGGAAATTGAATCAGCTATCATAATATATAGCATTTATGGAGATAAAATGTGTGTAAATGATTATAAAATTAGTTTCTGTGAAAGTGGGTTTTCAAATTTTCAGCACATCTTAACATATATGTTTGTGTGGGTGCAACACTTTAGGGGCAAAAATTAATGAAATCCTTGATTTCTAAATATAATATCGTAGAGCTTGATCTTGTCTAGTGCACCATATAGTTTCATTGGGAAGCATGATGGAAATCAAAAGTTATATAACAAACAATCGATGTATGTATTTTCAAAAAGTGATGTGTGTCATTTAGAAAAATAACTATAAATAAATAAAACATAGTTTTGAAGGAAAAAATTACATATTCAGAATCGTAAGATCGTACTCTACAATATCCTAGATTTTCATAAAAAAATATTGTGTATGTCATAGCAAAACACGGCATCTAAATTGATCATATCGATAGAGTTCTAAAAGACAAGCAATAGCCCTGGTTTATTTGTCCTAGCCAACAGGTTCGGTAGTCCAAAGCTATTTCTGAACCTAATGCCAAACCTCATTCCCGCCAATTATTTTAATTTTAAAATAACGCATATGCGTTATAACACATATGCGATATAGCTTATTCATATCGGATATACGATATAACGCATATGCGATATGATAAAGCTATAACACATATGTGTTTTGTCTTAACTAATTTGGTTTTGTCCTAATGCATCATTGTTCATCACCCTTATCCTCATAATAATCACCACCCTCATCGTCGTCATCATCATCATCATAATCACCCTCATCCTCATCATCATCATCATAGTCATCCTCCTCCTACTCCTCATCATCATCATTGTCATCATAATCATCATCATCCTCATCGTCATCATCATCATCGTCATCATCATCATCACCATCCTCATCATCATCATCATCATCATCATCATCATCATTATCCTCATCCTCCTCCTCTTCCTCCTCTTCTTAACCATCACCCTCATCCTAATCATCATCATCATGGTCATCATTGTCATGATAATCACCCTCATCCTCCTCCTCATCATCATAGTCATCATCCTCCTCATGATCACTATCATTGTTCATCATCATCTTCATCGTCACGCTCATCCTCATCATCATCACCCTCCTCATCACCATCCTCATCATCATCACCCTCATCCTCCTCATCATCCTCATCACCCTCATCCTCATCATCATCATCAAGGTCATCATTATCCTCATCATAATCATCATCATCCTCCTCCTCCTCCTCCTCCTCATCATCATCACCCTCATCCTCATCATCATCATCATAGTCATCATCCTCATCACCCTCATCCTCATCATCATCATCACCCTCATCATCATCACCCTCATCCTCATCATCTTCATCATCACCCTCATCCTCATCATCATCATCATGGTCATCATCATCATCATCATCATCATCCTCACCCTCATCCTCATAATCATCATCATCATCATCATCATCATCATCCTCATCATCATTGTTTATCACCCTCATCCTCATCATCATCACCATCATCATCATCACCCTCATCCTCCTCCTCCTCATCATCAGCCTCATCCTTGTCATCATCATCATGGTCATCATCATCATCATCATCATCATCATGATTATCCTCATCCTCATCATAATCATCATCATCATCACCCTCATCCTCATCATCATCATCATAGTCATCATCCTCCCCATCATCACCATCATTGTTCATCATCATCTTCATCGTCACCCTCATCCTCATCCTCATCATCATCACCCTCATCCTCATTATCATCATCATGGTCATCATCATCATCATCACCCTCATCCTCATTATCATCATCATGGTCATCATCATCATCATCATCATCATCATCACCCTCATCCTCATCATCATAATCATCATCATCACCCTCATCCTCATTCTCATCATCATCATCCTCATCCTCATCAGCATCATGACCCTCATCCTCATCAGCTTCATCATGGTCATCATCATTATCATCATCATCATCATCACCCTCATCCTCATCATCCCCATCATAGTCATCATCCTCCTCATCATCACCATCATTGTTCATCATCATTACTCTCATCCTCATCATCATCATCATCACCCTCATCGTCATCATCATCATCATGGTCATCATCACCCTCATCCTCATAATCATCACCATCCTCATCCTCATCATCATCATCATCATCATCATCATAATCCTCATCCTCATCCTCATCATCAGCATCATCACCCTCATCCTCATCATCATCATCATCATCATGGTCATCATCATCATCATCATCATCATCAGCCTCATCCTAATCATCATCATCATCATCACCATCCTCATCCTCATCCTCATTATTTATCACCCTCATCCTTGCCATCATTATCATCTTCATTGACACCATCATCCTCATCATCATCATCATGGTCATCATCATCATCATTATCATCATCATCACCCTCATCCTCCTCATCATCGTCATAGTCATCATCCTCCTCATCATCACCATCATTGTTCATCATCATCTTCATCGTCACCATCATCCTCATCATCATCACCAACCTCATCATCATCATCATCATCATCATCATCCTCATCATCATCATCATAGTCATCCCCCTCCTCATCATCACCATCATTGTTCAACATCATCTTCATTGTCACCCTCATCCTCATCATCATCATCACCCTCATCCTCATCATTTTCATCATCACCCTCATCCTCATCATCATCATCATGGTCATCATCATCATCATCATCATCACCCTCATCCTCATCATCATTACCATCCTCATCATCCTCATCATCCTCATCATCACCCTCATCCTCCTCGTCATCATCATCACCCACATCCTCATCGTCATCATCATCATGGTCATCATCATCATCATCATCATCATCATCATCCTCATCCTCATCATAATCATCATCATCATCACCCTCATCCTCATCATCATCATCATAGTCATCATCATCATCATTGTTCATCATCATTTTCATCATCACCCTCATCCTCATCATCATCATCGTCACCCTCACCCTCATCATCATCATCATGGTCATCATCATCATCATCATCATCATCATCACCCTTATCCTCATCCTCATCATCATCATCATCCTCATCCTCATCAGCATCATCATCATCATGACCCTCATCCTCATCTGCTTCATCATGGTCATCGTCATCATCAGCATCGTCATCACCCTCATCCTCATCATCATCATCATAGTCATCATCCTCCTCATCATCACCATCATTGTTCATCGTCATCACTCTCATCCTCATCATCATCATCATCATCATCACCCTCATCGTCATCATCATCATCATGGTTATCATCACCCTCATCCTCATCATCATCATCATCATCATCATCCTCATCCTCATCATCATTGTTCATCACCCTCATCCTCAACATCATGATCATCTTCATTGAAACCTTCATCCTCATCATCATCACCATCCTCATCATCATCATCATCATAATCCTCATCCTCCTCCTCCTCATCATCATCATCACCATCATCCTCATCATCATCATCATGGTCATCATCATCATCATCATCATCACCCTCATCCTCATCATCCTCCTCATCATCACCATCATTGTTCATCATCATCTTCATCGTCACCATCATGCTTATCACCATCATCTTCATCATCACCCTCATCCTCATCATCATCATCATAGTCATCATCCTCCTCATCATCACCATCATTGTTCATCATCATCTTCATCATCACCCTCATCCTCATCATCATCATCACCCTCATCCTCATCATCATCATCATCACCCTCATCCTCATCATCATCATCATCGTCATCATCATCGTCGTCATCATCATCATCACCCTCATCCTCATCATCATCATCACCCTCATCCTCAACATCATGATCATCTTCATTGACACCTTCATCCTCATCATTATCACCATCCTCATCATCATCATCATCATAATCCTCATCCTCATCCTCATCATCATCATCATCATCACCATCATCCTCATCATCATCATCATGGTCATCATCATCATCATCATCATCACCCTCATCCTCATCATCATGATCATAGTCATCATCCTCCTCATTATCACCATCATTGTTCATCATCATCTTCATCGTCACCATCATGCTCATCATCATCATTTTCATCATCACCCTCATCCTCATCATCATCATCATAGTCATCATCCTCCTTATCATCACCATCATTGTTCATCATCATCTTCATCATCACCCTCATCCTCATCCTCATCATCACCCTCATCCTCATCATCATCATAATCACCCTCATCCTCATCATCATCATCACCCTCATCCTCATCATCATCATAATCACCCTCATCCTCATCATCATCATCATTGTCATCATCATCATCACCCTCATCCTCATCCTCATCATCATCATCATCATCATTCTCATCTGCATCATCATTGTTCATCACCCCCATCCTCACCATCATCAACATCCTCATCCTCATCATCATCGTCATCATAATCCTCATCCTCATCCTCATCATCATCACCACCCTCATCCTCATCATCATCATCATAGTCATCATCCTCCTCCTCATCACCATCATTGTTCATCATCATCTTCATAAGCATAGATAAATGTAAATTTGATATATTTAGTGAGCACTAAATCGCATATGTGGTATATGTCATTGTTAGAATAATCAACCCACAGTTTACCCATTTAGACATTAATTTAATTATTTCTGTCTTATTAGCCTAGTTCATGTGTCCCACCTTGTGCAAGTTGTCTATTGCCTATCCATAGTGGTCAAACTTGCCTTATTTGACTCATGTAGCGCATGGGAAAGCCCAAGGAATCAAATTTGCTTTATTCCTGGCCTCCTAGGCACCCTTCTGCTTTTTTTGCTTTATTCCCTGCTTTTTCAGTGTTTTAAGGCAAAAGGAAAAGCTAGACTAGGTGAGGTTGACTAGTTTTTTGTCCTACACATCCTCCTCTCTTTTCTCCATGCAAAAGCATGTATGAGCTGCCATTCCACCACTCTTTAGCTTGCCTAAGCCATTTTGCCAATTCGTGAGCTCCATGATAGACTTGGGATCAACTTTTTACACCTATGGGGGATTTGCTTATTTTTAGTAAGCGTGCTTTATGCTAGATTCGAATTGCTCCTCATGCATTCGAATCCCTGATGTATGTTATTTATTCAGCAACCTATGTTATTACAAGGTTGGCTATTGTACACTGATTTAATACAGTTTAGTGTTCAGCTCCAATTTTCAGTCTCTTTGTGAGTGATTTTGCATGATCAATTGTTAATTGTTGTGAGTAAAATTAATCTATCACCTGGTTCAATTTCCACATGGTATCAGAGCCATTGTATATTGTTTCTCTCCTTCAAAAATTATTTTGCAGGTTCGACATCAGTGACTGGGAGCCTTCTACTGACAGCCGGGACATATTTTCTAAGCTATGGATCAATCACAGAAAACTATCTTGACTCCTTTCAATTTCTTTGAATGGAAAGTAGAGATGGAGATACTGTTGAGAGCGAAAGGCCTCTACAGGGTGACTATGGCAACAGAACCAGAGCCCAATGTAGCTGCAGAGAAGACAAAATGGCACAACAGGAGGGATGAGGCTTATGGCCTCCTGTGTCTGAGTATTTCCAGAGACCTCCTTTTCCATCTTGATGGATTGACATCACCGAATGAAGTATGGGAGAAGCTTGCTGATCTTTTTGGAAAGACAGATGAGATGAGGGGACATCAAATCGAAAATGAGCTGATTTCTCTGAGTCCAACGAGCTTTGAATCCCTGCAGCTATATTTCTCCAAGTTCAAAGCACTAGTTTTGCAGCTGAAACAGTGTGGTATCGAAAAGAAAGATGATCAGCTCATACTGGCCATCCTCTCGAAGCTGGGCCCTGATTATTCAGTGTTTGTTTCGACCTTCTATTCCACAAAACTGACAGCTCGAACCTGGAAGATGCCTAGCCTTGCAGATTTCATGGAATCTCTCACATAAGAACAGGATAAGTTGGTGATGATGGGCACCATCAAACCTTCCAAAGATCAAGCTTTGATTGTTGGAGATTCGAAGGTGGATTCAAAAGGCAAAAAGAAAGCTAAAAAGCCACCTGAGCAAAAGAGAGACAAGAAACAGTCTTTGGAGGATCCACAAGGTCCCAAGAAGAGTTACCAGAAGAAGAAGAACAAAGGTGAAATGAACAAGTGTGTATACTGCAATAAGGGCAATCACTCTAAAAGCTCTTGTATGAAAAAGCAGATAGACATGCTGACCCAACTCCTAGAGAAGAATGGCATCTCCCTTCCAGAAAGCTCAAAGAAGAGAGAAGGAGGATCAATTTCAAATGACAGAGAGAGAGTTCATGCTCTAGTTGCTGGCACATCAAGCTCACCCAGTTTTATCATTGATTCTCGAGCTTCAAGACACATGGTTTCGACTAAGGAGGCTTTCTCCTCACTGGACATGTCGAAAGGACCATCTATTGTACTGGGAGATGATTCTCTCACTGAAAGTAAAGGCAAAGAAAGGATAGATCTTGATCATGGTCAGTTCAGCAATGTGCTATATGTTCCTGGTCTTGCCTCCAACCTTCTGTCAGTGTACCAGATGACCCACACTGGGTCTCCTAAGAAGGTCATATTCTCCCCCGATGAAGTTGAGATCACAGAGATTTTAACTGGTAGAGTCATTGCAAAAGGAGTTGCAAATCATGCTCAAAAGTTATACATGTTCTCACACTTACTACCTTACTCAAACCCCTCTGCTCTTCTCATTCATGCTAATAAAGCCAGCAAGTTGTGGCATGAAAGATTTGGCCACCTAAATTACAAGTATCTTTCTGATCTTAGTGAAAAAGAGATGGTCATAGGGTTTCCCAAGATAAAATTTTCCAAAGGAGTCTTCCAAGGTTGTATCCTAGGAAAACACCCAGAGCACAAATTTGAGAGAGCTAGTCATGAGAGAACCTCTGCACCCCTCGAGCTGATCCACAGTGATGTTGCTGGCCCATTCCCTCATATGTCCATGAGTCAGGCCAAATATGCATTGACTTTTATTGATGACTTTTCCAGGTATTGTTGGGTTCACTTCCTGAAACACAAGTCTGAAGTTTTTGTCCTATTCAAAGTCTTTAAGGCTTTGGTTGAAAACCAGTTTGGAAGGAAACTCAAGGCCCTCAGATCTGACAATGGTGGTGAGTATGTCAAGTCTGAGTTTATT
>LPNX010562859.1:18239-40349 GCA_001517045.1 Pseudotsuga menziesii
GTGTATTTTTGTTGGATACTCTGAAGATTCAAAAGGGTACAATTTGATAAATTTGAGCACAAACAAATACTTCATTGAAAGGTGTGTTCAGTTTAAGGAAGAACCCCTTGCAGCAGTGGAAGTTGGTGAAGCCTCTTCACCACCTGAACCTCAAGAAGTAAGTAAAGAGTTTTTTGAACATGCTGATTTTGATTTTTCTGATGGATATGAGTTTATTGCAGACCCTAACAGCCCTACAAGGCCAAAATGGGCAGCCAAGACACTACATGAAGCAGGAGAGCTAGATGGGGATCCCAATGACCCAAGGAGGACTAGATCTCAATTTGAGAGTGGTCTGTGCATGAAGGATCCTATGTTTGCTGAAAAATGATATTTGATGGTGGAGTCTGATTCTCAAACATATGAAGAAGTAGCAGGAGATCCAATATGGCAAACAGCCATGAAGGAGGAGTTCAGCTCACTCCCGAAGAGCAACACATGGGAGCTAGTGGATCTTCCCCCAGGGAGAAAACTAGTACAGTGTAAGTGGGTCTATAAGACCAAATTTTCTGCTGATGGTTCACCACTGAAGTACAAGGCCAGATTGGTAGCGAAGGGCTACTCGCAGGTTCATGGCATAGATTACAATGAGACCTTTTCCCCAGTGGCAAAGATGGATTCCATCAGGCTAGCTCTAGCCATTGCAGCCTCAAGGAAATGGGAGGTACATCACATGGATGTAAAATGTGCCTTCCTGAATGGAGATCTCACTGAAGAGATATATATGTAGCAGCCTCAAGGTTTTTCTACTAACACTTCTCTTGTGTGCAGGTTGAGAAAGTCATTGTATGGGATAAAGAAAGCCCCCAGGGCTTGGTATGCCAAAATCGATAGCTTCTTACTATCACTGAATTTTGTTCGGTGCAAATCAAATACAAATGTCTATTTGAATTTAGTTAATGGTTCATTAATGATCATTGTGTTATATGTTGATGACCTCCTCATTATAGGAAGCTCAAAGGATGAGATTGATTCCTTAAAAGGAGCTATGAACCAAGCCTTCTCCATGACAGATTTGGGGCTCTTAAGTCAATTTTTGGGGCTTGAGATTGCTCAAACCAAAGCTAGAATCAAGGTGCACCAGTCCAAATATGCCTTGGACTTGCTAAACAAATTCAGAATGAAGGATTGCAAAGCAAGCAAAACTCCTTTCCTTTCAAGAGTGAAGCTGGAAGAAGCTGATTCTTCACCGATGGTAAACAATACACTGTATAGGCAATTGATTGGATGTTTATTGTATCTGACATATAATAGACCTGTCATTTGTTATGTAGTAAGTGTGGCTTCTAGATTCATGGATCAGCCTCAAGAGATCCATTCGAAAGCAACCAAAAGGATCCTTAACTTTGTTCAGGGAACAAGGACACATGGGATCTTCTATAAAGCAAAATATGATCTTGATTTGATTGGATTTACTGACAGTGATTGGGCAGGTGATAGCATAGATAGAAATTCCACTTCAGGATATGTGGTCATGCTTACAGAAGGGCCAATCAGCTGGTCAAGCAAGAAACAGAGTGCCATTGCACTCTCATCTACAGAAGCAGAGTACAGAGGAGTTGTTAATGCAGCAACTCAATGTTTATGGTTGCAGGGTTTACTTGGAGAGTGTGGCTTCGAACAAGAGTACTAAACTACCATCTACTATGATAACCAGAGTACCATTCGAATCTGCAAAGATCCAGTTCAGAAGCAGAGAACCAGACACATTGAGATCCATATGCACTACATCAGAGAACTTGTGCATGATGGCACCATTCACCTACTCTTCTATTCATCCTCAGAACAAGTAGCTGATATCTTCACCAAAGAATTTTGTGAGAAGACCTTGAGTAATCTCAAATCACTGCTGGGGATTGCTGATCATGCTGTGAAAGCATGAGTGAAGACAAGATTCTACAATTTTGTTTTACAGTCCATGTTTAAGGGAGGATTTTCCCAAGTTGGTTTTGCTTCTTTCCTTGTTTAAATGGACATACAGTATGTAAATGGTGACTAAGCCTTGTTTCTAGGCCCTATAATTTTCTAATATATTACTCATAAGCCAAGATTAAGGGGGGGTGTTAGAATAATCAACCCATAGTTTACCCATTTAGACATTAATTTAATTATTTTTGTCTTATTAGCCTAGTTCATGTGTCCCACCTTGTGCAAGTTGTCTATTACCTATCCATAGTGGTCAAACTTGCCTTATTTGACTCATGTAGCACATGGGAAAGCCCAAATAATCAAATCTTCTTTATTCCTGGTCTCCTATGCACCCTTCTGCTTTATTCCCTGCTTTTTCAGTGTTTTAAGGCAAAAGGAAAAGCTAGACTAGGTCAGGTTGACTAGTTTTTTGTCCTACACATCCTCCTCTCTTTTATCCATGAAAAAGCATGTATGAGCTGCCATTCCACCACTCTTTAGCTTTCCTAATCCATTTTTCCAATTCGTGAGCTCCATGACAGATTTGGGATCAGCTTTTTACACCTATGGGGGATTTGCTTATTTTTAGTAAGCCCGCTTTATGCTATATTCGAATTGATCCTCATGCATTCGAATCCCTGATGTATGTTATTTATTCAGAAACCTATGTTATTATGGGGTTGGCTATTGTACACTGATTTAATACAGTTTAGTATTCAGCTCCATTTTTCAGTCTCTTTGTGAGTGATTTTGCATGATCAATTGTTAATTGTTGTGAGTAAAATTAATCTATCACCTGGTTCAATTTCCATAGTCATATGCACTAAATCACATATGTGATATATCGCATATGTGTTTTGGAGAACATGTTAAAAATTTGCCCGTTCATTAAAAAGATGGAAATCAATACCGCATATGCTATATATCGGAGGTGCATTATATCGCATATGCGATATGTGTTTTATACAAAATGTTTGGTGGCATCCTATGGGCCAGGTTTACTGTATCAAAAGACATAATTCTTCTGAACCCACACATAGAGAACTATTCAACATGCAATTTTTTATCATTACTTACATAATTCCATAGTTTTGTACAGGTTTGGGTGGATTTCAATGGGGAATGTACATAATAGGAAACGAAAGTTAGCAAGGAAGGTGCTTACACTAGAAGAAGCAAAAAATAAAAAATAAAAAAAGAGGGAAGATTCAAGAAATCATCGGCATTCATTACATGAGCAAATAGTTCCCATTCCCCCTCAACAGATACCTGACGTAGAGGCTGAGGAATATAATGCAACATTAAATGAAGCTGGTTATATGGAAGTTGATATTATTGATCCATTAGTAAATAGACAATCTTGTGAAGAGTTCAATAATTATGTTACTCCCGATGCAAATGTGACTCAACAACAACCATGTTCAGTGGTTCAATCTCCTAATCGAAGTTGTGAGCCTGTAGTGGATGTAAACATCACTCCAGCATTTCAAACGACAACAAATTTTGCATCAAAACGAAAGAGAACTCCTAAACGAATACAAGTGGACAAGAGCGGATTGACTTTCATGGAAGGTAAGGTGGCTAAATGCACTATCCTTTGTCATTCTTCTCAAATAATGAAACAATATTTTGATAACAAATCCGAAGTCGGTAAATGCCAATTATTGTTAGCTTTGCTTAAATCTAGAAATATTGAAACTATTACAAGAAATTTAGGCATAACAACAATGAAGAATATCGAATCAAGTAATCACATTGTTAAATCTCTTGCTACTGCATTCACATCGACTAGTAAAAAAACTCGTTCACAAGACTTTAATGTGGCTCGTCGTGTATTGGATGAATCAATTGTATGTAGATCCACAAGACAACATCATTTAATTAAATGCACATCACAAATTGTGCCTTTACATCCAAAGACACTTAAAAAATATTCAGTAAGAACATACAACTTTGATGTAGAGGGACAAATGGAAACATTATGGGCATTTAGCAGTAGGTTGCCCTGCAAAGACATGAATTTAGTCGAAGCAGTGAAGGGCCTAGTGCAAATGTTTTGGCATGATAAAACTAGGCCTTATTCTAACATGAAGGATGTGTTAAAACATTGTAGGGATTCTAGAAACACCGAACCTCATGTTAAACATTATCTTGACATGACACAAACTAAACTGTTCGAGATGTTTAAATTTTCCCATGTAGAGCTAAGGCTCGAGAAAAGATATTTTGAAAAATGCAAGCCTTTGTATGTTAGAATCAATACCATCCGGAACACTTGTTGTTGTATATACCACATAGAGTTTGACCTATATTACCATACATTTTCACATATACATTGTTTTTTGCATCCTAACCATGTGGAGGAATGCTCAAGTACAATACCGCCAATGTCATCCAGAGATTTCATCCACAGCATAATGTGTCTGAGGCAATATGGGTAGACACATTACTTAAAACAATGTGTATATAGTTCTTGCAACAATTGTGGTGGGATATCATTATGGTCTGATTGCATCCATGAAAGTGAATATCAAGCATTCGGGAATGCAATTGTCGAGAAGCAGAACTATCAGTATGAGACATATCAGCTAAATGATGGGAAAGAAAGCAGGAAGATTAAATTGGTGACTTCACAGGTAAATTGTTGAATATTGACAAATTAATATTCATGTACACATTTTTTTATGTGGTTTATTGACATATTAATATTCATGTACTAGGTGCGAGTATGTGATTTTATTCCAGAGTTTCATGGAAAGATCCAACAATACATTCAACATGTCAATATGGCACGATGGAAGGATGAGAATTTCGGATTATATCGGGACACCTTCCCTCTCGGAACAATACTATAAGTGGTTGAATTTGCGAAAAATTACACCCTACAACCACAAAATGAAATTCAAAGTCAATACTATCACTCAAAGCAGGTGGGCATAATGGTGCAGATCACGTATCGACATGGGCAAGATAGAAATGAAGAGAAACATGTGATACTGAAAGAAAGTCACTTCTACATAAGTGACGACCAAACCCATGACATCCATTACGTGCAACATTGCTTTAAATTATTCTATTATCACATGATAGCTATGGATATACCATTTTATCGTCATTTCATTTGGTCAGATGGTTGTGCTGGACAGTTCAAGAATGCACGTGTATTTGAATGGTTGTGTTTGTTGCACATAAAATACAAGGTGCCACATGTATGGAACTACTTTGAAACTGGTCATGGAAAAGGAGAGCACGATGGTTCTGGTGCATTCATTAAAACTGCCCTTTGAAGGGAAGAGATGAAGTTTACAGGTGCTCGCCTTCGAGATGCTACATCTATAGTCCAATGGTCTGCATCTGTCATGGGAGAACAAGCAACAAGGAAACACTTAGTGCGAAGAATATTCTGGGAGGTGACAAATGTGGACCGATCACAAACACATTGGGTGAACACAGTGCATGGAACTCAATAGTTTCATTCAATTAGAAGCTTAGACAACTCGTACCTACAAATTTGGACAAGTTAAAGGCTTGCTTTTGTAGCTCCTGTAGCATCACTGAATGGGATTATTGTGAGGATACGGATACTGTTGATACATGGGATCAAGTGACACTTGGCACCAATTTCAATGGGGTTAATGAAATAGACCATTTGGAAGATGATCAGACACATATTTCTACAGACTATGATCACATATCGGATCTCATACAAGCAGGTACATGAGTAGTACCTAAATAAGAAAATGCATTTATGTATTGTTTAATCGACCTATGTAGAATTTAATTTATGTAGAAATTAGAAATGCAAGACATTATTTACAAAATGTATTGTTAACTTGACCTATTTCCTTTCACAGGTCAGATATATGCAGTGGTTGCCCCAAAAAATAATCAATGGGGTTCTGACTATTGGTTGGCACATTGCTCAGAGGGGAAACAAACCATTCTAGAACCTGTTACAGATGATGAAAATATTGAATTCCCAACCGGCTCGATGATTATAAAATGGGAGTACTTGACACTTGCAACACAACAGGAAAGGAAGGGTGGGTATATATATAAGGATTATAGACCAGGAGCTATTGTATACCACTTCACCAACCTAGTAGTTGGTATAAACATCAATTTGCGTACACTTGGTCACAAAAATAGGTCACATGTACGATACTTGCTACCTCATATAGAGCACGAAAGATTGATGGAAACCATCGACACTAGAGATGAGCCAGATGGCCTACTTGTATGAGTGCATTGTCAGGTGCATTATTTAACCTTTAAATTGAATTTTGAAGCACAATTTCAATTATTTAGCCTTACTTAGTTCCCAATGTAATAAAGCTATGATTGACAAATACCATTCACATACATAATATTATTCAAAGGATACTGGACACTATAAACACGATTGTACAACCTTAGGTGAGTTATCTATAAATCATGTTTTCACTTTTTCATTGGGTTCTCTTTTCTTTCTTATGATGTTACTAATGTCTAGCCTTTTGTGTTCCTAGGATACAAACACCATCTATGGCACATTGGAGGCACCAAGAATGGTGTCTTTAGACACCACCAAATAGAGTACGAGAAATAACAAGCTCTCGAGTTGTTGAAATTTACATTTCTTGATGTTTTTAGTTTAATATACATTTAATTACATTGCCATGTACAAATCGAAAACCAACTAGGCTTACATGATCACCAATACTTTCATGCACCAACTAGGCATTCATGAACCCTAATTTGGATGCACCAACTAGGGTTGACAAGGTATGAGATGGAACTAGGGTTTCATGAGAAATTTGCAAGTTAAGAGAGGGAACTAGAAACACATGATCACCAATACTTGCATGCACCAAGTATGCTTTCATGAACACCAATTTGCATGCACCAACTAGGGTTTACAATGTATGAGATGAAACTAGGTTTTAGTGAGCAATTTGTAAGTTAAGAGAGTGAACTAGAAACACATGATCACCGATACTTTTAAAATCTTAAACCTAAATTCAATTGGTTTCACATGCAAGTTTTGGCACTAGGAGAAAGGAGACAGGGTCACCTTTTGCCAAGCCCGTGTCTTAGGATGCCAGTGTAAGTGTTCTCGATTTCATTGGTTTTGTAAAGGTTTTTACCATTTCCTTTACTCTGTCAAATGTCGACCCCTTTTTACTTGTTGGTTGCAGGACCGAAGGTAGGGTCATGAGGTTTCAAAAGGTGGCTACAATCTTAAGATAAGTTTCATATTCAAGCTAGTCTCTGCATTAAGGTTATTTGTGGGTTCACAACTTTCATTGTGGAAAATCTTGAGGAACTTGGAACTAGGGTTTCTCCCATGTATTTTTTTTATTTAGGAAACTTAGGCCACCATCCTCGATGGTTTTATCTCCTGCAACCTTCGAGGGTTAAAAACCTATTATTTTTTATGACTCTAGAATGATTATTTTTGCATATATGAAGGAATATATATCTTGCGTAGAGATGGTAGCCATTATGAAATGGTCTTACGGCCATATTAGAATGCTTATATGAATTTATATGTGTTTTTTTAAAGATTATTGTGGGGTTTATATGTAAACCTTCGACCACCATCATGGATGGTCTTATGGCCGTAGATAGGGATCACATTTCCTTTGCTTACAACAAAACAATATTACAATAGCCTATTACTAATATATGTTGCGATGGTGGACTCTCTAAAGAGACTTACAAACATCTTGTAAGTGGTGTGATTATATGATATAGTTACTGGACTTTAATTTTAATTATCTCCTCTATAAAACATGATCTGTCGGTTGTGTAGCTTTGACCCACAAATCCATTTGTCGTATCTATTTAATTAATATTACAGTCTTGCTCGTATTTTATTTATGTGCTTGCAATTTAATTGCATTGGGATCGATCCCATAAACTTCGTGAGTATGGAGTCCCAGCATAAGAGGGCCCGAGGCTCTGCCTTTGTATAATAATATTAATGTTATTGTGTACTTAAAATTTGTTTATCGGAGGTTAATAAAACTCCGCTTGGTAGCCACGTTGTAGTATTTTCCAAAAACATCAATCCTCCTGTTGTAAGGAGTGTTATGGTTAATGGTGTAAATAATGGTGTAAATACTTGAGTTAGAAGATTTTGTTGGGTATCATAAAGAATCTAATCCCAGGATTGTTTATAGGAGTGTGTGGAAAAATTATAAGAACTGTTTTGATTTACAATGTGGACTTACCTATGATGATAGGTCCGATAATTAATTTATCATTTGGTTTTAGTTGTTTTTATTATCGGTACCTACTAAGGTAACTTAAAGGATTCCCAGACCATTATTATATATTGTAAACTTTAAGGGATTTGATCTCGTGACTGGTGATATGATCATGTATAATAGATCAATTTTTTTAATCTAACAAGCCCTCAGGTCTTCTATATATTGAAACATTCTATAAATATAATACATAACTATGGACCTTTGATCCGTGAACTTTTTCTTTGATAATCTGTAAAATTTCCGGATATCTAGGATACCTATAGATATAAGAGGGTTGTTTGTAATCACAATTTGTTACGTTGTGGTCTATATAATTATTTTGACAAAGAATATGAGATCTATATGATCTGGCCAAAGTATCTCCTAGGTAAATTATTACGAGATTTCTTACATGCTTTTTTGTATACAGATCTTTATTATATACTTTACTACTTAAGTTTACTTATAATTGGTAATAACATTTAAGTAGAATCCTAAGGAAATTTCACTATACATTCTAGGTCTATATGATTATAACATTAAGATTGAATATTGTTAACTTGTAATAAGAAGTCGAACAGATGCTAACTAAATGGATTTTATCTATAAGACTAGGAAGAAAAACACAGATCTATACATATAACAAAAATTAGAATTTATTTAGAAATCCATTAGCTAACTTGAATTCAAAATATGGAAGGTAAAATTATCTAAAAAATAATGCATCTAGGAAAATACAGTTAAATATGAATAACTTTGTGCCACTAACTGAATTTACTCCATCAGTGCAGAATACAAAAATGCAAGAAGGTTGATGCACAATCATGGACTCCTTTAAACACACTTTAGATGCCACATAATACTGGAATAAACAAAAAACTATGACTTTTGGTGACAATTAGGGCTACTTACCTAACTTATTTGAAGATGAAGTAAAAAGAGAAAAGATAGGAAATTGAATCAGCTATCACAATATATAGCATTTATGGAGAGAAAATGTGTGTAAATGATTATAAAATTAGTTTCCGTGAAAGTGGGTTTTCAAATTTTTAGCACATCTTAACATATATGTTTGTGTGGGTGCAACAATATATGAGGTAAATGATGTCAATTTGGGATAAAATATTGCAGACATATAAAGGACATATGGGCCTAGTGCAACACTATTTATTCAGAATTTTTCATGAAATATTTGTTTATGATTAATTATTGAAGTCACAAAAGCTTGAAATTAAAACCTTATGTGCGGGTGCAACACTTTAGGGGAAAAAATTAATGAAATCCTTGATTTTTATATATAAGATCATAGAGCTTGATATCGTCTAGTGCACCATATAATTTTATTGGGAAATGGTGATGGAAATCAAAAGTTATAAAACAAACAATCTATGTATGTATTTTTGAAAACTAATGTGTGTCATTTAGAAAAATAATTATAAATAAATAAAACATAGTTTTGAAGGAAAAAATTACATATTCAGAATTGTGAGATCGTACTCTACAATATCCTAGATTTTCATAGAAAAATATTGTGTATGCCATAGCAAAACATGCCATCTAAATTGATCATATTGATGGAGTTCTAAAAGACAAGCAATAGCCCTGGTTTATTTATCTTAGCCAATAGGTTCGGTAGTCCAAAGCTATTTCTGAACCTAATGCCAAACCTTATTCCCGCCAATTATTTTAATTTTAAAATAACGCATATGAATTATAACACATATGCGATATAGCTTATTCATATCGCATATGCGATATGATAAAGCTATAATGCATATGCGTTTTGCCTTAACTAATTTGGTTTTGTCCTAATTCATAATTGTTCATCACCATCATCCTCATAATCATCACCACCCTCATCCTCATCATCATCATCATCATAATCACCCTCATCCTCATCATCATCATCATAGTCATCCTCCTCCTCATCCTCCTCCTCATCATCATTGTTCATCATCATCGTCATCATCATCGTTGTCATCATCATCATCATCCTCATCATCATCATCGTCATCATCATCACCATCCTGATCATCATCATCATCATCATCATCATCATCATCCTCATCCTCCTCCTCCTCCTCCTCATCACCCTCATCCTAATCATCATCATCATGGTAATCATTGTCATCATCATCACCCTCATCCTCCTCCTCATCATCATAGTCATCATCATCCTCATGATCACTATCATTGTTCATCATCATCTTCATCGTTACCCTCATCCTCATCATCATCACCATCCTCATCGCCATCCTCATTACCATCACCCTCATCATCCTCATCATCCTCATCACCCTCATCCTTATCATCATCATCATGGTCATCATTATCCTCATCATAATCATCATCATCCTCCTCCTCCTCCTCCTCATCATCATCATCACCCTCATCCTCATCAGCATCATCATATTCATCATCCTCCTCATCATCACCATCATTGTTCATCATCATCTTCATCGTCACCCTCATCCTCATCATCATCATCACCCTCATCCTCATCATCACCCTCATCCTCATCATCATCATCATGGTCATCATCATCATCATCATCATCCTCACCCTCATCCTCATAATCATCATCATCATCATCATCCTCATCATCATTGTTTATCACCCTCATCCTCATCATCATCACCATCCTCATCCTCATCATCATCATCATCATCATCATCATCATGATTATTCTCATCCTCATCATAATCATCATCATCATCACCCTCATCCTCATCATCATCATTATAGTCATCATCCTCCTCATCATCACCATCATTGTTCATCATCATCTTCATCATCACCCTCATCCTCATCTTCATCATCGTCACCCTCATCGTCATCATCATCATCATGGTCATCATCGTCATCATCATCATCATCATCATCATCATCACCCTCATCGTCATCATCATAATCATCATCATCACCCTCATCCTCATCATCATCATCATCATCCTCATCCTCATCAGCATCATCATCATCATGACCCTCATCCTCATCAGCTTCATCATGGCCATCATCATTATCATCGTCATCATCACCATCATCCTCATCCTCATCATTATCATCATCACCCTCCTCCTCCTCCTCCTTCTCCTCATCATCCTCATCAGCATCATCATCATCATGACCCTCATCCTCATCAGCTTCATCATGGTCATCATCATCATCATCATCATCATCATCCTCATCCTCCTCATCATCATCATAGTCATCATCCTCCTCATCATCACCATCATTGTTCATCATCATCACTCTCATCCTCATCCTCATCATCATCACCCTAATTGTCATCCTCATCATCATGGTCATCGTCATCATCATCCTCATCATCCTCATCCTCATCCTCATCATCCTCATCATCACCCTCATCCTCCTCCTCATCATCATAGTCATCATCCTCCTCATCATCACCATCATTGTTCATAATCATCTTCATCGTCACCCTCATCCTCATCATCATCATCACCCTCATCCTCATCCTCATCATCATCATCGCCCTCATCCTCATCAGCATCATCATCATCATCATCATCATCATCACCCTCATCTTGATCATCATCATCATCATCGTCATCATCATCATTCTCATCATCATCGTCGTCATCATCATCATCATCACCCTCATCCTCATGAGCTTCATCGTCACCCTCATCCTCATCATCACCATCACCCTCCTCCTCTTCCTCCTCCTCCTCCTCCTCCTCATCATCATCCTCCTCCTACACCTCCTCCTCAAAATCACCCTCATCCTCATCAGCATCATCATGGTCATCATCATGATTATCATCATCATCATCATCATCATCACCCTCATCCTCATCCTCCTCATCCTCATCCTCATCCTCATCCTCATCATCATCATCATCAACCTCATCATCATCATCACCCTCCTCCTCCTCCTCATCATCATCACCCTCATTCTCATCATCATCATCATCACCCTCATTCTCATCATCATCATCATGGTCATCATCATCATCATCATCATAATCATCATCATCCTCATCCTCATCATCATCACTATCATCATCACCCTCCTCTTCATCATCATCATCATAGTCATCATCCTCCTCCTCATCACCATCATTGTTCATCATCATCTTCATCGTCACCCTCATCCTCATCATCATCATCACCCTCATCCTCGTCATCTTCATCATCACCCTCATGCTCATCATCATCATCATGCTCATCATCATCATCACCCTCATCTTGATCATCATCATCACCCTCATCATCATCACCATTCTCATCATCATCATCATTGTTTATCACCCTCATCCTCATCATCATTACCATCCTCATCATCATCATCATCATCATCATCAGCATCACCCTCATCCTACTCATCATCATCATTACCCTCATCCTCATCATCATCATCACGGGCCTCATTATCATCATCATCATCATCATCATCATCATCATCCTCATCATAATCATCATCATCATCACCCTCATCCCCATCATCATCGTCATGGTCATCATCATCATCATCATCATCATCATCATCATCACCCTCATCCTCATCCTCCTCATCCTCATCCTCATCCTCATCCTCATCATCATCATCATCATCGTCAACCTCATCATCATCATCACCCTCCTCCTCCTCCTCCTCCTCATCACCCTCATTCTCATCATCGTCATCATGGTCATCATCATCATCATCATAATCCTCATCATCATCATCCTCATCATCATCATTATCATCATCAACCTCATCCTCATCATCATCATCATAGTCATCATCCTCCTCCTCATCACCATCATTGTTCATCATCATCTTCATCATCACCATCATCCTCATCATAATCATCACCCTCATCCTCATCATCATCATCATGGCCATCACCATCGTCATCATCTACATCATCATCATCACCCTCATCCTCATCATTATCATCATCATCATCGTCCTCATCATCATTGTTTATCACCATCACCCTCACCCTCATCATCATCATCATTATCATCATGGTCATCATCATCATCATGGTCATCATCATCATCATCATCCTCATCACCCTCATCCTCATCATCATCATCATCATCACCCTCATCCTCCTCCTCCTCCTGATCATCATCATCCTCATCAGCATCATCATCATCATGACCCTCATCCTCATCAGCTTCATCATGGTCATCATCATCATCGTCATCATCACCCTCATCCTCATCATCATCATCATAGTCATCATCCTCCTCATTATCACCATCATTGTTCATCATCATCACTCTCATCCTCATCATCATCATCATCACCCACATCGTGATCGTCATCATCATGGTCATCATCACCCTCATCCTCATCATCATCACCATCCTCATCCTCATCATCATCATCATCATAATCCTCATCCTCATCATCATCATCATCATCATCACCCTCATCCTCATCATCATCTTCATCATCATGGTCATCATCATCATCATCATCACCCTCATCCTCATCATCATCACCATCCTCATCCTCACCCTCGCCATCATCATCATCTTCATTGACACCATAATCCTCATCATCATCACCATCCTCATCATCATCATAATCCTCACCGTCATCATCCTCATCATCATCACCCTCATCCCCATCATCATCATCATGGTCATAATCATCATCATCATCATCATCATCATCACCCTTATCGTCCTCATCATCATCATAGTCATCATCCTCCTCATCATCACCATCATTGTTCATCATCATATTCATCATCACCGTCATCCTCATCATCATCACCATCCTCATCATCATCATCATCCTCATCATCATCACCACGATCATCATGATCCTCATCATCATCATCATAGTCATCATCCTCCTCATCATCACCATCATTGTTCAACATCATCTTCATCGTCACCCTCATCCTCATCATCAGCATCACCCTCATCAACATCATTTTCATCATCACCCTCATCCTCATCATCATCATCATGGTCATCATCATCATCATTTGCATCGTCATCATTACCCTCATCCTCATCATTATCATCATCATCATCATCATCATCATCATCATTGTTTATCACCCTCATCCTCATCATCATCATCATCATGGTCATCATCATCATCATCATCATCATCATCATCACCCTCATCCTCATCATCCTCATCATAGTCATCATCCTCCTCATCATCACCATCGTTGTTCATCATCATCATCATCATCATCACCCTCATCCTCATCCTCATCATCCTCATCATCATCATGGTCATCATCATCATCATCATCATCATCATCACCGTCATCCTCATCCTCATCATCATCATCATCACCCTCCTCCTCCTCCTCCTTCTCCTCATCATCCTCATCAGCATCATCATCATCATGACCCTCATCCTCATCAGCTTCATCATGGTCATCATCATCATCATCATCATCATCATCATCATCCTCATCCTCATCATCATCATCATAGTCATCATCCTCCTCATCATCACCATCATTGTTCATCATCATCACTCTCATCATCATCATCATCATCATCATCACCCTCATCGTCATCATCATCATCATGGTCATGATCACCCTCATCCTCATCATCATCACCATCCTCATCCTCATCATCATCCTCATCCTCATCCTCATCCTCATCATCCTCATCCTCATCCTCATCCTCATCCTCATCATCATCATCATCATGGTCATCATAATCATCATCATCAGCATCAACATCATCACCATCCTCATCCTCATCATCATTATTCATCACCCTCATCCTTGCCATCATCATCATCTTCATTGACACCATCATCCTCATCATCATCACCATCCTCATCATCATCATCATCATCATCATCACCCTCATCCTCATCATCATCATCATGGTCATCATCATCATCATCATCATCATCACCCTCATCCTCCTCGCAATCACCATCATTGTTCATCATCATCTTCATCATCACCATCATCCTCATCATCATCACCATCCTCCTCCTCCTCCTCCTCCTCCTCCTCCTCCTCCTCCTCATCATCATCCTCATCATCATCATCATAGTCATCATCCTCCTCATCATCACCATCATTGTTCAACATCATCTTCATCGTCACCCTCATCCTCATCCTCATCATCACCCTCATCCTCATCGTTTTCATCATCACTCTCATCCTTATCATCATCATCATGGTCATGATCATCGTCATCATCATCATCATCATCACCCTCATCCTCATCATTATCATCATCATCCTCATCCTCATCCTCATTGTTTATCACCCTCATCCTCATCCTCATCACCATCCTCATCATCATCATCTTCATCATCATCACCCTCATCTTCCTCGTCACCATCATCACCCTCATCCTCATCATCATCATCATCATCATCATCATGGTCATCATCATCATCATCATCATCATCATCATCATCCTCATCATAATCATCATCATCATCACCCTCATCCTCCTCATCATCATCATAGTCATCATCGTCCTCCTCATCATCATCGTTGTTCATCATCATCTTCATCGTCACCCTCGTCCTCATTATCATCATCATCACCCTCATCCTCATCATCATCATCATGGTCATCATCATCATCATCATCGTCATCATCACCCTCATCCTCATCATCATCATCATCCTCATCCTCATCAGCATCATCATCATCATGACCCTCATCCTCATCTGCTTCAGCATGGTCATCGTCATCATCAGCATCATCATCACCCTCATCCTCATCATCATCATCATAGTCATCATCCTCCTCATCATCACCATCATTATTCATCATCATCACCTTCATCATCATCATCATCATCATGGTCATCATCACCCTCATCCTCATCATCATCACCATCCTCATCATCATCATCATCATCATCATCATCCTCATCATCATTGTTCATCACCCTCATCGTCACCATCATGATCATCTTCATCGACACCTTCATCCTCATCATCATCACCATCACCATCATCATCATCATCATCATAATCCTCATCCTCATCCTCATCATCATCATCATCATCATCATCACCCTCATCCTCATCACGATGATCATAGTCATCATCCTCCTCATCATCACCATCATTGTTCATCATCATCTTCATCGCCACCATCATGCTCATCATCATCATCATCATCATCATCATCACCCTCATCCTCATCATAATCATCATAGTCATCATCCTCCTCCTCATCACCATCATTGTTCATCATCATCATCATCATCATCATCATCACCCTCATCCTCATCACGATGATCATAGTCATCATCCTCCTCATCATCACCATCATTGTTCATCATCATCTTCATCGCCACCATCATGCTCATCATCATCATCACCCTCATCCTCATCACGATGATCATAGTCATCATCCTCCTCATCATCACCATCATTGTTCATCATCATCTTCATCGCCACC
Organism: Pseudotsuga menziesii; assembly: GCA_001517045.1. NCBI lineage: Eukaryota > Viridiplantae > Streptophyta > Pinopsida > Pinales > Pinaceae > Pseudotsuga > Pseudotsuga menziesii. Next base: position 34,798 of record LPNX010562859.1, read on the forward strand.
ATCATGCTCATCATCATCATCACCCTCATCCTCATCATAATCATCATAGTCATCATCCTCCTCCTCATCACCATCATTGTTCATCATCATCTTCATCATCACCCTTATCCTCATCCTCATCATCATCATCATGGTCATCATCATCATCGTCATCATCATCATCACCCTCATCCTCATCATCATCATCATCATCATCATCATTCTCATCCTCATCATCATTGTTCATCACCCCCATCCTCACCATCATCAACACCCTCATCCTCATCATTATCACGATCCTCATCCTCTTCATCGTCATCATCGTAATCCTCATCCTCATCATCCTCATCATCACCCTCATCCTCATCATCATCATCATCATAGTCATCATCCCTCTCATCATCACCATCATTCTTCATCATCATCTTCATAAGCATAGATAAATGTAAATTGCATATATTCAGTGAGCACTAAATCGCATATGCGTTTTGGAGAACATGTAAAAAAGTTTCCTGTTCATTAAAAAGATGGAAATCAATATCACATATGCTATATATCAGAGGTGCGTTATATCGCATATGTGATATGTGTTTTATACAAAATGTTTGGTGGCGTCCTATGGGCCAGGTTTACTGTATCAAAAGACATAATTTGTCTGAACCCGCACACAGAGAACTGTTCAACATGCAATTTTTTATCATTACTTACATAATTCCATAGTTTTGTATAGGTTTGGGTGGATTTCAATGGGGAATGTACGTAATAGAGGACGAAAGTCAGCAAGGAAGGTGCTTACACCGGAAGAAGCAGAAAATAAAAAACAAAAAAAGAGGGAAGATTCAAGAAATCGTCGGCATTCATTACATGAGCAAATAGTTCCCATTCCCCCTCAACAAATCCCTGACATAGAGGCTGAGGAATATAATGCAACATTAAATGAAGCTAGTTATACCGAAGTTGATATTATTGATCCATTAGTAAACAGACAATATTGTGAAGAGTTCAATAATTATGTTACTCCTGATGCAAATGTGACTCAACAACAACCATGTTCAGTGGTTCAATCTCCTAATCGAAGTTGTGAGCCTGTAGTGGATGTAAACGTCACTCCAACATTTCCAAACGGCAACAAATTTTGCATCAAAACGAAAGAGAACGCCTAAACGAATACAAGTGGACGAGAGCGGATTGACTTTCATGGAAGGTAAGGTGGCTAAACGCACTATCGTTCATCATTCTTCTCAAATAATGAAACAATATTTTGATAACAAATCCGAAGTCGGTAAATGCCAATTGTTTTTAGCTTTGCTTAAATCTAGAAATATGGCAACTATTACAAGAAATTTAGGCATAACAATAATGAAGAATATCGAATCAAGTAATCACATTGTTAAATCTCTTGCTACTGCATTCACATCGATTGGTAAAAAAACTCGTTCACAAGACTGTAATGTGGCTCATCGTGTATTGGCTGAATCAATTGTATGTAGATCCACAAGACAACGTCGTTTAATTAAATTCACATCACAAATTGTGCCTTTACATCCAAAGACACTTCAAAAATATTCAGTAAGAACAAACAACCTTGATGTAGAGGGACAAATGGAAACATTATGGGCATTTAGTGGTAGGTTGCCCCGCAAAGACATGAATTTAGTTGAAGCAACGAAGGGCCTAGTGCAAATGTTTTGGCATGATAACACTAGGCCTTCTTCTAACATGAAGGATGTGTTAAAACATTGTAGGGGTTCTAGAAACACCGAAACTCATGTTAAACATTATCTTGACATGACACAAACTCAACTGTTCGAGATGTTTAAAGTTTCCCACATAGAGCTAAGGCTCGGGAAAAGATATTTTGAAAAATGCAAGCCTTTGTATGTTAGAATCAATACCATCTAGAACACTTGTTGTTGTAGATACCACATAGAGTTTGACCTATATTACCATACATTTGCACATATACGTCTTTTTTTGCATCCTAACCATGTGGAGGAATGCTCAAGTACAATACCACCAATGTCATCCAGAGATTTCATCCATATCATAATGTGTCTGAGGCAATATGGGAAGACACATTACTTAAAACAATGTGTAGATGGTTCTTGCAACAATTGTGGTGGGCTATCATTATGGTCTGATTGCATCCATGAAAGTGAAGATCAAGCATTCGGGAATGCAATTGTTGAGAAGCAGAACTATCAGTATGAGACATATTAGCTAAATGATGGGAAAGAAAGCAGGAAGATTAAATTGGTGACTTCATAGGTAAATTGTTGAATATTGACAAATTAATATTCATGTACACATTTTTTTATGTGGTTTATTGAAATATTAATATTCATGTACTAGGTGCAAGTATGTGATTTTATTCCAGAGTTTCGTGGAAAGATCCAACAATACATTCAACATGTCAATATGGCACGATGGCAAGATGAGCATTTCGGAAAATGCTGGGATACCTTCCCTCTCGAAACAATACTATTAGTGGTTGAGTTTGCGGAAAATTACACCCTACAACCACAAAATGAAATTCAAAGTCAATACTATCACTCAAAGCAGTTGAGCATAATGGTGCATATCACATATCGACATGGGCAAGATAGCAATGAAGAGAAATGTGTGATACTGAAAGAAAGTCAATTCTACATAAGTGACGAATGGACCCATGACATCCATTACGTGCAACATTTCTTTAAATTATTCTATGATCACATGATAGCTATGGATATACCATTTTATCGTCATTTCATTTGGTCAGATGGTTGTGCTGGACAGTTCAAGAATGCACATGTATTTGAATGGTTGTGTTTGTTGCACATAAAATACAAGGTGCCACATGTATGGAACTACTTTGAAACTGGTCATGGAAAAGGAGAGCACGATGGTTCTGGTGCATGCATTAAAACTGCCGTTCGAAGGGAAGAGATGAAGTTTACAGGTGCTCGCCTTCGAGACGCTACATCTATAGTCCAATGGTGTGCATCTGTCATTGGAGAACAAGCAACAAGGAAACACCTAGTGTGAAGAATATTCTGGGAAGTGACAAATGTGGACCGATCACAAACACATCGGGTGAATATAGTGCATGGAACTCGATAGTTTCATTCAATTAGAAGCTTAGACAACTCGGACCTACAAATTTGGACAAGATTGAAGGCTTGCTTTTGCAGTTCCTGTATCATCGGTGAATGGGATGATTGTGAGGATACGGATAGCATTGATACATGGGATCGAGTGACACTTGGCACCAATTTCAATGGGGTTAATAAAATAGACCATTTGGAAGATGATCAGACACATATTTCTACCGACTATGATCACATATCGGATCTCATACAAGCAGGTACATGAGTAGTACCTAAATAAGAAAATGCATTTATGTATTGTTTACTCGACCTATGTAGAATTTAATTTATGTAGAAATTAGAAATGCAAGACCTTATTTACAAAATGTATTGTTAACTTGACCTATTTCCTTTCACAGGTCATATATATGCATTGGTTTCCCCAAAAAATAATGAATTGAGTTCTGACGATTGGTTGACACATTTATTAGAGGGGAAACAAACAATTCTAGAACCTATTACAGATGATGAAAATATTGAATTCCCAATCGTATTGATGATTATAAAATGGGAGTACTTGACAGTTGCAGCACAACAGGAAAGGAAGGGTGGGTATGTATATCAGGATTATAGACCAGGAGCTATTGTATACCACTTCACCAACCTAGTAGTTGGTATAAAAATCAAGTTGCATACACTTGGTCACAAAAATAGGTCACATGTACGATACTTGCTACCTCATATAGAGCACGAAATATTAATGGACACCATTGACACTAGATATGATCCAGATGGCCTACTTGTATGAGTGCATTGCCAGGCACATTATTTAACATTTAAAGTGAATTTTGAATCACAATTTCAATTATTTTGCCTTACTTTATTCCCAATGTAATAAAGCTGTGATTGACAAATACCATTCACATACATAATATTATTCAGAGGATACTGGACACTATAAACACGATCGTACAACCTCGGGTGAGTTATCTATAAATCATGTTTGTACATTTTCATTGGGTTCTCTTTTCTTTCTTATGATGTTACTAATATCTATCCTTTTGAGTGACTAGGATACAAACACCATCTATGGCACATTGGAGGCGCCAAGAATGGTGTCTTTAGACACCACCAAATAGAGTTCGGAAAATAACAAGCCCTCGATTTGTTGAAATTTAGATTTCTTGATGTTTTTAGTTAAATATACATTTAATTACATTGCCATGTACAAATCAGAAACCAGCTAGGCTTACATGATCACCAATTCTTGCATGCACCAACTAGGCTTTCATGAACCCCAATTTGCATGCACCAACTAGGGTTGACAAGGTATGAGATGGAACTAGGGTTTCATGAGCAATTTGAAAGTTAAGAGAGGGAACTAGAAACACATGATCACTAATACTTGCATGCACCAATTTGCATGCAACAACTAGGGTTTAGTGAGCAATTTTCAAGTTAAGAGAGGGAACTAGAAACACATGATCACCAATACTTGCATGCACCAACTAGGCTTTCATGAACACCAATTTGCATGCTCCAACTAGGGTTGCCAAGGTATGATATGGAACTAGGGTTTAGTGAGCAATCATGCAAGTTAGGAGAGGGAACTAGAAACACATGATCACCAATACTTGCATGCACCAACTAGGCTTTCATGAACACCAATTTACATGCACCAACTAGGGTTGACAAGGTATGACATGGAACTAGGGTTTAGTGAGCAATTTGCAAGTTAAGAGAGGGAACTAGAAACACATGATCACCAATACTTTCATGCACCAACTAGGCTATGCACACCAATTTGCATGCACCAACTAGGGTTGACAAGGTATGAGATGGAACTAGGATTTAGTGAGCAATTTGCAAGTTAAGAGAGGGAACTAGAAACACATGATCACCAATACTTGCATGCACCAACTAGGCTTTCATGAACACCAATTTGCATGCACCAACTAGGGTTTACAATGTATGAGATGGAACTAGGTTTTAGTGAGCAATTTGCAAGTTAAGAGAGTGAACTAGAAACACATGATCACCAATACTTTCATGCACCAACTAGGATTTCATGAACACCTATTTGCATTCACCAACTAAGGTTGAAAAGGTATGAGATGGAACTAGGGTTTAGTGAGAAATTTGCAAGTTAAGAGAGGGAACTAGAAACACATGATCACCAATACTTGCATGCACCAACTAGGCTTTCATGAACACCAATTTGCATGCACCAACTAGGGTTGATAAGGTATGATATGGAACTAGGGTTTAGTGAGCAATTTGCAAGTTAAGAGAGGGAACTAGAAACACATGATCACCAATACTTGCATGCACCAAATAGGATTTCATGAACACCAATTTGCATGCACCAACTAGGGTTGACAAGGTATGAGATGGAACTAGGGCTTAGTGATCAATTTGCAAGTTAAGAGAGGGAACTAGAAACACATGATCACCAATACTTGCATGCACCAACTAGGCTTTCATGAACACCAATTTGCATGCACC
>LPNX010562859.1:60203-131412 GCA_001517045.1 Pseudotsuga menziesii
ACAATTCAAAAGCCCCAAAAAATGTCTGAAAATGAAAATGTGTGATACTGGCATCAACCATTTTTGAAACGGGGGTAAAAATAGCTACTAAAATTAGGAGAGAGAAAAACGAGAACTATGTCGAGTTCTCATTTCATAGTATAAGTGGTTTTTCTTATAAGGATCATCATCATCATCATCATTTCTCATGTTATTCTCATTGTCATCGTAATTGTCATTGTCATCATTACTATCATCATCGTCATCACCATATAATCACATCATTGTCAACTTCATCGTCATTGCCATCGTTTTCAGCATCATTCATCTCATCATCATCATCATCATCATCATCATTTTCATTGTCATCATCAACAACAACATTGTCATCATCATTATCATATAATCACATAATTGTGAATGTCATTATCATCAAATCAATTACATTTATTATGTCCACTTTAGCATCCGAAATCAATTACATTTATATTCTCCTTATGCTAGGTTGTATAGGTGCAAAACTAGGTGGTTTATATTGTTATTGTCAACTTCATCATCATTCCATCGACTTCATCATCATTATCTATATCATCATTCATCTCATCATCATCATCATCATTTTCATCATTGTCATTGTCGTCATCAACAACAACATTGTCTTCATCATCATATAATCACATCATTGTGAATGTCATTATCACCAAATCAATTACATTTATTGTGTCCACTTTAGCACCCCAAATCAGTTAAATTTATATTCTCCTTATGTTAGGTTGTCTAGGTGAAAAACTAGGTGGAGGAATGAAAATTATTGAAACTCTTTGGCATCATTTATCAGGGATTTCTTAGAAGTTTGGATTTCTTAAGGATTGAAATATATTCATTCACTTATGCTATTGTTTTATATTATATTTCATAGAATCCCTAATGATGAAAATTCATATGGTTAAGATTTGAGAAACCTATAGTTAAAGGGTGATGAAATGTTTTTTTTTTCTTTAAAATCCATTTGAAATCTGAAATTTCTTCATTACTCACTTGGCAAATTATTTATGTAGGGATTGTGGGTTTCCCTTGGGTTGTGGCTGATGTAGTCCAGTGTCACATGACCTCAAGAGTCGAGACAAACTTGAAAGATGCTCAAGTTCAATAAAGGATTGGGTAGGTTGTATGGATGTGACACTTAGTATCTAGGGATATCCATGACCCTTACTATCTCATGACATGTATAGAACCTTCCATCTTTAGTGTTTAGGATATCCAAACATTCATTTCCCAAGTTGTACAAATGTTTTACTTGTATTTAATTTTTTTTCACAATTATTATCACATAAATAACCACATGTTCAAGAACATTAATAAGGATAAATTAACTAACCCTTTACTATGAGTTTTTTTTCCTTCTAATTCAAAAAAAATATTTTCACATAACTCACCATATATTTAACAATTTTAGCAACAATAAAATAACTTACACTTACAATGACTTATTTTCCTTTTTCCTTATATTAAAAAAAACTAATCAATATAAAACAACTCAAAATTCCTTCTTAAACTCTCCACTCCAATAATATAGTAAAAATAATAAAAACATTTAGATCTCTTCAACATTACCATAAACAATTACATTTAACATAGCTAAAACTTATAAAGAATATTGTTTTTAATGTAAATAAAAAAACAACGTAAAGAATTACCACTTGATCTTTATTAATTAATCATATTACACTCTCAGGATTAAAGCAATATTACATAGTGGCGGTATACATGTTTATAAATATTACAAGTAACCATCTCTATGTTGCACTATGAAAAAACGTAATTCAATATAAGTTAAAACTTAATATATGTTATAGATTTTAGTTTAGCTATATATAAAACATGAAAAATATAAGACTTATGTAATAAACTTAAATGTAAGTAAAAAAATGATGTTAAAGTGGGAAATATATTCCTGCCAAGTCCCTAGAAGAGGGACCCCTTTTAATCGAATGTGGCAAACACAACCTCCAAAATCTTGCACTTCCAAGACAAGCCTAGAAAGTTGGTTTAAATCAAGGGTGTAAGGCTTGACCTACTTGAATATACACAAATAACGCAACAAAGGTGGGAACCACCTCCACATGCAATGTAAATAATGTGTGCTGCTTAATGAAGAACATACTTTAAAATATAAACTTTATAAACTTTGGCATTAACGCCAAACAATTCCATTTACAGATACAGCTTCAAAACCATCGATACCAGTAGCAACCAAAAATATTAATATTCAGAATCCGTCGTCATTGCTGTTCAAGGAAAACCCTTTGAAAACTCCATGACACCAAAAATTCCATGGAGATGGGAGAAGGCATTGCACATTTTGAATCTTCTCAACCAATGATGCTTTGTAGAAGACTCCATTACTTATTGTAGGATTTTAGAGATTTTCATCGAGGCAGGAGCATTGGCAAAAGGAAAATGCGTCCATGGTCACATGATAAAAATTGGGTTCTAACCTGATGTTTGTGTGGCTTCTAAGCTTGTTAGCATGTATGCCAAGTTTGGTTGTATTGAGGATGAACACCAAATGTTTGACAAAATGCATGCGCACAATTTGGTTTCATGGACTTCTATGATAGAAGGATATGTGCAACATTGTTATGGCAGAAAAGATTGGGTACTCTTTTGCTTAATGATGGAAGAGGGAAAAAGGATGAATCAGTTTACCATTGTCAACATTATATGGGCATGTACGAGCTTGAAATAAGGGAAATAAGTGCATTCCTACTGCTTTAAAACTATATTTGATATAATTTATTTATTTTTTGTGGGATTATTGCTATGTATGCAAAATGCAGAGATTTACAGAGTGCCCAACAAATGTTATAGAATGCATGAACCAAATGTCGCTACCAGGGAATGCAATGATACCCAATTATGTGAGGCATTGGTTTTTTTAATTGGCGTTTAATATCTTTAGACAAATGCAACCAGTGATTTACATAGTGCCCAATAGATGTTATAGAATGCATGAACCAAATTTCCCTATCAGGGAACGCAATGATACCCAGTTATGTGAAGCATAGGTCTGTGTAACAGGCGTTTAAAATCTTTAGACAAATGCAACCAATGGGATTGAAACCAAACCAAGCCACCCTTTTAGTGTTCTAGATGCTTGCACCAGGATGACCTCATTGGCATATGGAAAGCAAATCCACGTCGACATTTTGAGAAGAGGATTTGAATCTAAAATTGTTGTGGGAAATTCCATTGTTGAAAAGTATACTAAATGTGGGAATATGGAGTATGTACACTAGTTGTTTGATAAAATGTGTGAACAATATATAGCTTCTTGGAGCAATATGACTATAGACTATGGTAGGTTTGGGAGAGGCAGGGATGTGATAGAGGTATTTCAAAAAATGCAGCAAGCTGGTATGAAGAAAAATCATATTAATTTTGTTGGGGTTCTCGTTGCTTGTAGCCACGCAAGCCTAGTTGATGAAGGTTTGCATTACTTTGATTTTATGAGACACCATCATTACATTACCCCACAGGCCAAGCATTATTCCTGCATGATGTATCTACTTGGTCATGCTAAGCACCTTGATAAGGCACTTGATGTGATAAGAAAGATGCCATTTGAAACAGATGTTTCTTTGCTTGGTGCTTGACAGAAAATTATTGGGGCGAAATTTAGCCCAAGGGAGAAATTAAAGGGGTTCAAAAAATATGATGGGATAATTCTTAATATAGAAAATAATTTTTAGAATTTAAATATTATTCCAATATTTTTTAAAGAAGCAATAAGTTTAGGGAAAATCGCCACTTGCGCTAGAAAGGAAAAAAATGATTTAGCCCACTTGAATATACCTTAAATGGTGAGTTCGCAGCCAGATTTCGAGTAAAAATCATGTTGAATCTTTCAATTGCCCCAGTTTTCCAGTAAAAATTGTAGTGGATTCTTCAATCGCTGTGGGTTTTCAATAATTAAGGATGCCCAACAGTAATTTCTCCCCTCGATTTTCATTAATGGAGAGTTTTCTTTATCTAATCGCCCACGATTTTAATTAATAGAGGTTTTCTTGGTCGAATCAAGCAAGATTTCTTTAATGGAGGTTTTAATAGTGATTTCAACCTCCATATTTGAGAAATTCAACAATTTTAGCTGTAATTTGTTACTAAGGGGAATGAGGAGAATGATTTCATCTTATATAATTCCTCAAGAGTGCATTTCACCCAGTAAAGCATTTTCATCCTTTGCTTCCATCCTTCCTTGGACTCCTTCTATTTTTAAATCTGCTTTGGTCATTTTTTGGCTTTTCAGTGATGGGAAATCACATTATACACAGTTGAAATACCCATATGCGGTGAAGAATAACTAGGTTATGTGCCAACGAAGCCAACACCTAGAATTTGTCTAATCCTAGATCCTCAGGCTTATAAGGCTTTGCAGGAAGCTCGATTTTGGTTGTAATTTGACAATGGCTGATTGGAAAATGAGTTTCATCATTAATCTTCACTTGTTCAACATTTCTTGTGGCCTGCAGTTTATACAGAGGTTAGTTTCTCCTTTTAAGTTATTTTTCCTCTGGTTGGAACTTCTTTTGTGGGTTGTGGGTAGAGAATATGAATGTATGCATTGTGCTGGTATTTATTCAGTTGCTTTATGCCTTTAAACTTTTGCCCAATGGGAATCATAATAATTTAATCCATTTTATTTCACAAGTACAACAAACTCTTCTTAATTTGCAACTCCTCCAGTGTTTGTTAATCTCGAATATTCAATATCTAGGGTTATAATTTCTTTTGGATTCATTGTGTTGGCCAACAATATGATAGTTTGTTTTCCAAGGATTTATAAAGATTCAAAATATGGTCATCAATGGTTTCTCTTAATATTTTATTTTTTATTGTCCATACATGATGATAACATCCTAAAAATCACGTGATCTACAGTTTTGAGGATTAAACTAATTTGAATGTCCTATACGTTGTTAATATAAAGACCAGAAGTTTCCCTAATCTTCCACATGTAAATTTGTGAGCATATGCATTGCTTCTAAAAATTATCCACTTGCATAGTAACAAGGCTCTTATTTTGTCTCTTTTACATATTTATCACAATCCAAGTGATTGTCCTAGAATAAGTTGAGCTTTAAGACACTCAATTTGGATTATTGGATGAAAATCTATAGGATATATGCTATTCTCTTTGCAATTATATGAATTTGGAAAACCTGGAAACCTCAAATCAAGTGTATTCATTTGACCATGCCCCTCAGCAAAATAAACAGGTTAATCTCTGTATGATGCACAACAGATGGTTGATATATCTTTGTAAGCTTTTTATTATATTATGCCTTGTCTGTTTGATACATGAGCTTCTATTAGGCTTAGAGGTACCTTGTTTTAGGGTTTTTGAAGGCTTAGAGATCTAGGGCTTGTGGTATTCAAACTCTTGTAGGGTTTAGTAGGTGGGCTATTAAAAATCATGTGGAGTTTTGTAGGTGGGCCTTTTTCCACATCAAACAATATCAAACACCTCCAATTCTCAAATTTGGGAGGTTTCTAGGAACTCCTACGCACTTTGGGACCTCTAAACTGTAATCTACAACCCTATACAACATTTATGGAGGAGGCATACTCTAGCATCAGTCCATTTTGGGCTAGACCAAAGTTTTCTAAGCTGATTTTGGTGAAGTAAAACAACAACAAGAACATATATGGGTATGTTTTTGATAAATCTAGGCATAGACAGTGCTTTTTTATAGTCAATGGGGCATGAAGTCAGCCCTAATTGTTGGAAAACACAATGATACTCAAAGCAGGCTGAATCGGTAGCATGCGCCTTTTAGCACTTTTTACTTATTTAACAATTCATCAAACATATGTAGTTATTCATTATTTGGTAACCATGTATGCATCAAGATCATTCGTCAAGTCAGATCTTCACCTACATACAACTCTACCAAAATACTCTACTTATTCTAACATACAGGTCTCTTCTCTAATCAGATTAAATGCTGCTCTCGATGCATTTCCCAAGCTCTATATTGTACTTCAAAATTTCAAATTAGTCCTTGATATTCCCTTAGATCACAATAAAATTATCAACTTCAATCTGCTCCAAGATCTAGCTACAAGATCCTATTTTCATATCTACTCATACATGGTAAAATTCACCTTCTCATATTTTCTTTTGGATAATCAACAAATCTGCTTAATCAACGAGGCCCGGTCCTGTTCAATACTCTCTTTTTCAATACGCTTTCAATATTTCCTCATATTGAGGTCTTTGTCAAGGTCTGATCAATCCTTCTCAAGTACAATATTATTCAATCTACAAGGTCTACTATTTCACACAGAATCAACCTATGTTTTGGATCTATTTGTATTTCTTGTCAATGAGGATTCTCAGCAGGTCTCTAAATCTTAATCAAGGTCTACTCAACTAGCTCACTTCATAGTTATAGCCCCTAAAAATTGATTTTAAACTCATACTTTAAGTCTGCATCAATTTACCCCTCCAAGGATGCAATAAAAACAATTCTTAAATCTGCAAATACATTCCTTGGAATGTGAGCCAAAGGAAACCTAGTAACAGTCACAAAACTTGTCTGAAATAATTCAAATTTTGTGCCTTTATCCCTGTAGAAGGAACACAACAAACAACCTATATCTACAGTAATAATCTTCCAAATTTGGAATCCAATTGGAACATAATTGAATAGAGGAGCAAATTTATCATTTAACATATGAAATTCATCACTTGCCAAATAGAGGTGCAAATTTTCAGAAAAAAAAAATTTGGAATATACTTCTTGAAATATGGATTTCAAGCACATATGATTCAATTGAACTTTTCAACTCGTATTTCTTGTGTTATTTTTCATATGGTTACTAGCTTGAAGCTCTCCCATTTTCATGTTTTTAGTGTGGATTCCTAAGACATAATTAATTTCATTTGTATGTCAGTTGTTTTTGGCTTTTTCAATCTCTACTTTCATCATTTTGTCAAGAGGTTGAAATAGATAGTTTCTTCATTTTTCTTTTGGAACCGACCAATAAAATCATAAAATATGTATAATCAATATCTAATATACCACTTTGTTCTAATGATATTAATTTTTTTCTTTATTAATTTATTTATGTGTAGTTAGTATTTATCATCTTCAATCAATTCAAATGCATTGCCCATTCTGGCAATGAATGCAACTTGAGTTGCCATTGTAATGGGGGGATGAAAAAAGTTGCTGAAAATGTTTCTAGCAATTTATCCTTGTCTCAAACAAGGAGATTGTTTATGCATTAAAGTTAATACATGAAATTAGAAAAGACACTATTACCATGTGAAGATAATATTAATGTGTTGATTTACAAGGCAATACCATTATTGTTTTAAAGGTTTTCTATCACATGTTGAAGAAGAATGATTGTACACTTTCACATTGATTGGATTTGCTGTCATATTTTTAGATTCAGGGGTTCAATCAAACACATCCTAGTCTTTGGGATAATCATGACCATGGTTGTAACTATATCTGTGTGCATGGTTTCATTGCTTATTGAAGATTGTGGGGAGCTGGATTTGTAAGAATGAAAATTTTCCTTGGATGTCCTTTTATATATGAAGTTGCTCTATTTTATTGAGTTTTTAGCAGTATAGAGTTGCTTATCTACTATTGCAGTTATTATTCTGACTCTGCAATCCGATTTCCTCTTTGTAGAAAAATTGTATGTTGGTTATTGCATTTCTTGTCACATACGATATATATTTTGTCTCTATGGCATGCAATGTAAATGTAGCATATTACCAACATGGATCCATCTTAAACTTGGATCTCTTAAGCACCAAGAGGGATACAATTTCTTGAAGTGTAAATTTTTTTATTTTTTTATGTGTAAAATTTTGAGATGAACAAAAAATCATACATCAATAAGTTAGATCTCTCTTAGGGCTTACTAGATCCAGGTTTAAGATAGATCTATGTTTGTTTTAGTTCAAACAGACTGAAAATGCCTCAGGGAAGCAAAGTCTCCCTACCACTTTTTGAAACGTTCCCAATATAAAGAACTCTTCTCTCACCTAAAACAATGAGTTGGGGGAAGAGCTGCTAAAACTGATGCATAAGGATTAACCTATCCTCATTAATGAGTATTTATGGAGTGGGAAGGGGAAGGGGAAGGTTGATCCCTATCTAATTCCTTATAGATTTTAACCTTCCACTCTTCTTCCTCCCTCATCATTCATGGAGGGGGAGTCTAGAGACTTTGAAAGTTTGAAAGGTCAAGGTTGCTAGAGATAACTTGATTGGATAATCAGTTTGCCACTTATATAGTGGAACCTAGACCTTATTTAACGTTCAAAACAAAACTCTTAAACACAACCTGATCTATCCAATTGCTTTTTCTACTACTAACCATGTCCCAAGAAGTGTTGTGAGTCTTCTCATTCATATAATATTAACTAACTCAAAGGTCCCTTTCAAATTTATTAAATACCAACTGAAGGGCGTTTCTACTTCCAACATTAGGGTTTCAATCTATACATGGTTATTAATTTTTCAATCCAAGAAACTGACAAACACAAGCAAGATATTTCCTTTATGATCTCTGACAACACTTCCTTCCTTTGACAAGTCTGGATTGACTTAAGATTCTCAATCAAAATTAAGCATAATTCATCCAATGCACAGGTTGCACCATCTTTACTCACAGGTCTTAGTGCCTAACCATTATCATGGGTGAGTTTGAAACATTGAAAAATACACTAACTTCACATTTTATGTGGTCACTTCATCTGCACTTTAATTTGGATAGAATATATACTTCCCTTTTCAACATATGTCAATATACTATTTGTGGGTTTTCATCCCTTTTTGGTGGAAACACTATATATGTGAACATTATCTATACTGCGAGATCCAACAATTTATTTCTATCACTCATTTTGTCAACTTATTTTTCTGATAAGCCACTTCACATTAGAAGTTGCAACTTGCAACTTTGATTACGATATTTCTCTTCAAATCTGAATATGTAGAACTGAAATCTAAGGGAATCATTTCACCCTTACTAGTGGTGAATGGAAGCAAGTAACACATACCAAATTCGGTCATCTTCTACATGGATCCCAACTCAGTTTGATGTTGTTACATTAGGATTTGTATGTTGTTTTAATGACTGATAAAAACAAAAAATTGACCTCCTCTCTACTTCCCAAAGGAAGATCCCACTTCTCTCTTCTTTACAAAAGATAATTTATATGTGAAACTACCTTAAAAAACTCCTACAAATAGTGTGGAACAGATATCTAATAATGAACTCAAAATAGATGAGGTCTTGATACATTTGTAGGAAATTTGGGTAGACTCGTTTGCTGCAGAAAACTAGGAATTGTTTGAATACTAAAATAATGGTCTTTGAATCTGGAGTTGGTTTGGTTGTTGATCCCTTTCTTCCAGATGTTCTTTGTTACTTGTCCATCGAATATTTGACTGCTGCCTAAAATGTTGGATTTAATCCTCTCATTGCCGATTATATGCCTAGAAATCTGGGGCTGCCAAAAATATTTTGACTTGATGACTCAAGTCATAAATAATTTTCCATATTTATTTCTGATTTTTGAGACTTTTGATCACTCTAAATTCTTTGATGTCAGATACCCTATCACCTAGAAAATGGATCAACCTCTTTTGAACTTTCTTATAGAAGAAGGTTTGTCCTGTGACCAGTATTAAATTTGTCTTCTTCAGGAGACACGTGTAAACATAGCAGCAATAATATCCTTATGTTCAAGATTCTCCTTTCAACACTTAAACCCTTGTCACTAATTCTTTGAAATCACCAGCATGGGCCTTAGTATGAGTATTCCATTTAATTGATAGTCATGTAAAAAATATATTGAGCACTTATGAAAAAGAATAAAATCCAATTCCAACTCGGTAGCCTACATAAAACTTATATAAATATAAAAAATACTTCTCAGTGATGCTTTGGATGATTATGGATATGTACCTGCCGAATTTTATTACTAGTCTTTCCAATTATAGCACAAACTATGTGCAAGCCTTTTCTTTTAATCCAGGTTCATTCAACATTTTCCTTCAGCTTGAGTCTTTCAAAACGTAAACACTTTTAGCACTTATGTGCTCTATCTCGGACACTTGAATGATTTGACTATAATCACCCTGCATTTCGCAAACATAGAATATAATTCCTTAAAGATGAGTTCTTGACACATTTATAGGAGATTTGTGTAGACTGGTTTGCTGCAGAAAACTAGGAATTGTTTGAATACTTGAATAATGGTCTTCGAATCTAGAGTTGGTTTGGTTGTTGATCCCTTTCTTTCATATGTGCTTTGATACTTGTCCATAGAATGTTTTAATGCTTCCTAAAATGTTGGATTTAATCCTCTTGTTGCTGATTATATGCCTAGAAATCTAGGGCTGCCAAAAATAGCTTGACTTTTTCCATCTTTATTTCTTATTTTTGAGACTTTTGATCAGTCTAAATTCTTTGATGCAAGATACTCTGTCAACCTCTTTTCAACTTTCCTGTAGAAGAAGGTTTGCACTCTGACCAGTATTCAATTTGTCTTCTTCAAGATACATGTGTAAACATATCAGCAAGAATACCCTTATGTTCAAGATTCTCCTTTCAATACTTAAGCCCTTATCACTGCTTCTTTGAAATCACCAGCATGGGCCTCAGTATGAGTTTTCCATTTAATTGATAGTCATGTAAAAAGCATATTGAGAACTTATGAAAAAGAATAAAATCCAATTCCAACTCGGTAGCCTGCATAAAACTTATATAAATATAAAAAATCCTTCTCAGTGATGCTTTGGATGATTATGGATTTGTACCTCTCAAAGTTTATTACTGGTCTTTCCAATTATAGCACAAGCTTTGTGCATGCCTTTTATTTTAATCTAGGTTCATTCGACACTTTCCTTCAGCTTGAGTCGTTCAAAATCTAAACATTTTTAGCACTTATGCGCTCTATCTCGGACACTTGAATGCTTTGACATTAATCACTCTGACATTTGTTTTAGCACTGATATGGATCTTGATGTTTAAAACTTGAATATAGGCTCGGGATTTCATTTTCTATCTATGGTATTTGGTACTTGTTTAACCTTGAGGATAGTGATCGCTAAAAATATCTCAATCATGAAATATGGCGTAATTACAAGTTTTTAACATAGCCTTTGAACAATTTTTCTCAGCATGGAGTGCTCATCCTTCGAGCCACCACAATGCATAATTCAGGCTTCGAAATTCTACCAAATTGACCCCAAAACTCTTTTTCAAAACTCTACTTCAGAATCCTTTAACAACACGTGAACATTGGCCTTGTTATGACATGATTGCATGTTCATCTTTGGGTGGTTTTCTTTGGATATTTGATATTTCTTTACAACTAAATCAAACCTAGTATCAATGGATTGTGAAGAAGGACCGATCCAGGAAGGATTTCCACCAGAATCCATTACTCTAAGCCTCTTGATAAAGTGCCCATGGACACCCTAGACAATGTCATGGTTCTACTATTCAATATTAGCTAGTAGTTTGCAGTGATCATTATCAAGCTCCACCTTGTCAGAAAATAAATCAATTTCCTTGCAAATTTTGCAAATAACCAGCTCATAGTTGATATTGGTTTCAGTGGTGTTGATATGCTCGAGCTCTGGGACATTAACGTGGTTTATTGCTTTGTGATCTTTGACTATGACACTTGGATACTTAACACATAATATTGATAGCGGGACGCTTGCTTGGCAAGATGGACTCTTTATTAATGACTGATAATGAAAATACTTAGTTTGTTATTGAACCTCACAAATGACATATCCTCGAGACTTTATTTTTCATTGTATGAATAATTCCCACATGCAATGGACAAACGAGGTTTTTAATAGCTCATATTTACATCAGTTTATAACAACAAGTGACATGTTGTGCAATGGTTTGGGACGTGGGCTCCCAAGAAGTTCTCATGGATGATCTCGATACTACTTGACTTGTTACTTGGATCTGATATATAGAGTGGTGTGCTTGATTTGACTTGTGGAGACATGACCAAATGGTGAAGTTATAACCTTTGTTTGAATTTGACTCTTAAATGAAATATGACCCAACTTACCTTTTACCAAACAATCAAAAATATAATAAATGATGGCAAAAGCAAATAAAAATAATAATAAAATCCTTTTTGATGTCAATTTTTCAGAGTTGTCAAAAATGCAGAAGCTTGTTCTTACAAAGAAGGCAGTGGAAGGAGAAATATTGACTCATGTGGAGGTCATCCCTATGAGTAAGTCACAACAAAGTATTTGGGAGAAGTACAAAAAATATGTTAAATATCAATGGTATGTCATAGATATTTTACTGTTACTTCTATTTAGATTATTAGTGTTCTTGCAATGTCCACCCATGTTAGGGGTTCATGAGTTTCCTTCTAATGGGCATGTTACGATCATCTGTCTGGAGTTGCACAGACTTTTGATCCATTTCTTTTACATTGCTTCATGCTCATACAAAGTGTGTCTAGAGGATTTTGGATGTTTCTTATGGATGTTGGATAGTTTGTTGTCTTTATTTTCCTACAGATCTAGAATTAGATTAAATGCATAGAATAAAGCACACATGCATATTCGCATGGCTTAATACAAATAAATTTTGTAAGAGACGCTTATAATATGGAATACCATTACTTTCAAGGATTTTAAGTTTTCTCCTAACTCATACACTTACGTACATCCATACATGCACACACAACAATTTTGTTGTTGAGTTAGAATCTCAAAACACATAGAACTTGTATTTTTTAAGTCCATGACGTATTGATTCTTTATTCAAATATTGTTGTGATTCTTTTCTATATTACACTATGTGGTCTTGTGGCCTTTGTATTGTTGTGGAACTCTGATTTTTTCAGCTGTGTTTCAGGTATTCTAATTCTTGCAAAATTATGTTCACTTATGGAACATTGGTTTTGAAAGCTTAGGGTGACAGGTATCAAATTGTGTTGACCACTTTGTTGTGTCTACGACCTTGCAATTTTGGAGGTTTCCTTCTTGTGTCCTTCCATCCCCACAAATTTTGTATTTTACATTCCTGCAGTTATGCAAGACGATGAACTTGCACAATAAAATTCTCTCATTTTGACCTAGATTAGTCCTCCCCTATCTAAACCCCATGTTATCCCCAAATGTTAAGTCGAATATTGTATTATTTAATATTAAGTGAAAAAAATGAACTATCTCCAAAACCCCCACCTCCCTTCATTCTCTAAGTTTCAATTTTATACAATGGTCTTTGAATTTAAATTGGCACATCTAATTCCAATGGGAAAGAAATTGAATTGTCCATTATTAAAACTATTGGTATTTAGAACCCCATAAATCAAATTAGTCTTCTAATCATCACAAATATGGAAATCATGAATTGTTCATTAACGTGCCTGAGATAAATTTCAATTTGAGATTCTTTGTTGATAAACCCCTTTTGAAATTTTGAATAGTTCAAGCAAACATTTGTTCTTTTCTATGTAAAGTTTCCTTTATTCATTCCTTCTCCATGTCTCTTCACTAAATTTTACTTTGAATCCCATTATTCTCTTTTTATTTTTGTGTTGTTTTTGTTAGTTCTTATTTCACATTCTCTTTGTTAGCTATTATTAAATGGATTCATGAAGCTATGTTGCGTGGAGGCACCCCCCTCTCTGTCCCTGCTCCCGAAATTCGCAGGATTCATGAAGCTATGTTGATGAAGTGATGGAATTCACCTTCAGGATCTCTTGATGGAACAATCATTAGTAAGATGAGAAACCCCTAAACTTCATCTACCTCCTTGTGGCCTTATCAATTGTGGAAACCGATATGATCCTTTTTCCTGTTGACATCTTACTAATTTTTAGATTATAAATAATTCACATAATATAAATCAAATTTGTTGGTGTTAATTGTTAAAATATTCATTATATCATATATGTTGCACATAGTAGACATCTTCTTTTAGTAACCATTCATGAGTTCTTCTCTTACCATCCCATTGCTGAACTAAATCACCTCATCAATGAATAGCAACATGTATGTAGCAACACAGACATCCTCAATTGGTTTCTACAACTATTTCTTAAACACATCCTTGATTATTGTCCATATCAACTTTAGGTTATTAGGTATGCATGAATACATTATGTTGTTCTCTAAGACTCTTTTTCGGACCACTTTAATAGATTGCGTAATTGTTTAGGATATTTTGTTGCTTGAGCATGGTAGATTTTTGTGCTTATTAGTGTGGTTGAAAAAATAAATTGGATTTTAAGCATGAATGTCTTTGGATCTTATTGTCTTTTATTAGAATTACAAATGATGAAATCTATGTGTTAATATTTCTCCTCTTCCTGATTCTTAAAGGGTGCTAGCTCAATGGAAGAGTGCCTGCTTTACAAGTAGGAGGTTGGTGGTTCAATTCCTCGATGCCCTAATGATATTGGAATGTATTTGTAAAGGTAAAATATGTAGTAGTGCAATATGGATGCAATATTAGATGAAACACTAAATGCAAAACAAGATGTAAAAGTGGAAGTCACACTAAACACAAAAGTGGATGCAAAAGTCGACCTTATGTCAAACGCAAATATGGACACAAAAATGGATGTCAAACTAAACACAAAATTGGATGCATAAAGAGACTCAACACTAGACATAATTAATGACTCCAAACTAGATGCAATACTAGGTCCAAAACTAGACGCAACAGTAGATGCAAAAGTGGACTCCTAACTAGATGTGAAATTGGACATTAAATTGAGAACAAAATATGGTGTATCCATGGACATAAAACTAGGCATAACACCAGGTGCAAAAATGGAAGGAACACTTGGCGCAAACAAAAACTTAAAATGAGACACAATATTGGATGCAAGATGGGACAAAACATTAGATGTAAAACTAGACGTAATATTGAATGCAAGATGGGATGCAACATTGGACACAAAACTAGATGCGATATTAGATACAAACATGGGTGCAAAACTAGGCACAACACTGGGTGCAACATTGGGCTCAAACATAGATGCAAAAAAGGACATCAACTGGGATGCAGAACTAGCTGCAAATCTAGATGCAAAATACGACGTAAAACAAGATGAAGCATTAGGCACAAACATGGATACAAAAAAAGACGTAAAACAAGATACAAAATTAGATACAAATGGGGATGCAACATTATAAGTAAAATTGGATACAAAACTAGATGCAACATTGTCTGAAAATTGGATGCAAACCTAGATGTAACGTTAGATGCATAATTGGACACATAATTTTATGCAAAACATGGTGCAAAATCGGGTGCAAGACTCAATGAAAAACTAGGAGCAAAATAAGACGCAACATTGGATACAAAACTGAGCATGAAACTAGGTGCAAACAAGGATGTAACAAAGGACACAAAAAAGGATGCAATAGAAGTTGTAAAATTGGGTGGAAATAAAGGCGTAACAAAAGATGCAAAACATTGGGTGCAAAAATAGACACAAAAATGGATGTTAAAAAGGACGGAAAAAAATATGCAATAGATGGCATTTTACGAAAATGTACAATAGCGCCAGGTTTAGCGCCAGATTGTTCACCACAATTGAGAAAAAGTTACACTGAAATCTGGCGCTAAATTCGACGCTAAATCCAGTTTTTGTTGTAGTGCACCCTTTATCCTTGAGGAAGCCATTAGTTCTCTTTCCCAAGCTTTCCATTGTCTTTGTGAGCTTTCCATTGCATGGTGGATTGAAGTGGTGGAGGCCCAAGTGGAGGGACTCAGTTTCTCGGTTCCGATAAAGGTTGTCATTTGTATCTTTGTTTACACTAATAGAAATATTCATTTCTCCTCCAATTTCATGTGTGATTATGAATATTTTTGTCCATGGATTTAATCGTTTTATATACACATCTAAATTGAATATGCTATACTCTAAGACACTAACACATTACGTATCATGCTTGTATATCTCTTTGTCATTGAGAACGAAGTGTAGGGACAAGTTTTGATCGAGAGCTCAACGATATTCATCTTTGAACATCCGGTTGAGGTACGATTCATATTTTTTAGTGAATAGTTTATTTTATATATCACTAGTACATAATGAGAGATAAGTGACAAAAAAATACCAAAATCCTCCTATAAATGACCACTTTTGATCTGGAGATTGCTAGTCGCTAATTTTTGGTCTCTTATCACGCGACAAAAAATGTGGTCATATATAGATTGGTCATTAATTTGGTTGTATATTTGGTCATTAATCTAGTCATATGTTTGGTCATATGATTGATGATAAGAGACCAAAAATTAGCTACAAAAACTATCATTTGGTCATTTATATGCGATTTTTGGTCATTTGTTTGGTCGCTTATCACTCATTTTTTTGTCACTAATTTAGTCATTATATATGAAAATATTCAATGATTTCTTTAGATACAGTATGGAGGAACCGAAGTAAAAATCTCCTGCATGTAATGCATATTCTCTTCCATTGAACTAGTACCCTTGAAGTCTCTATAATACTTGCATAAGTACCACACTTATTGATGTACTTCAGAAATGAGATCGATGATGTGGGAAGCAGTGTTAAGGCATGAGGGAGTGCGCAGTTAATTGCAGGGTTTATAAGAGTGAGCAGGTGTGGCTGCGCGATGATGGATAGGAGAAAGTTGAGTAATGGTAAACGATGCAAGAAATGAAATGATTCTGTCAGGATGTAGAAGGTGAATGTAGAGGTGGGGAAAACATGGAGGGAGTGGATGGACGTGTGATTGGTTATGGAAGATGGTAAGTCATGGGATTTTTTTGGAGGAGAGCCGAGGGTGTGAGCATGGTTGACTGGGCTACCATTTGAGATGTAATGTTCTCGAGAAACCCCAAGGATCAATTAGACTCACTCCTCTTGGTTTTGGGTGCATTTACTCATTCCTATAAGCGTGGGAGAGGTACCGCTAATTTATTGTAGTTCTTTTATCTTGACAAACAACATTATATATGATATATATGTGAGGTCACAAGATTATAAGGATAAGATATATGGTAATTTGCTAAGCCTGAGCTAGCGTGGACCTCTATTAAATTAAAAACATTTTTGAAGGCCAATCATTGAATTTTTATAACTTTTCCCTATCGATACTTCACATACCTACTATATGTATGATGATTATATCCCTCCTTAAGGCCACAACTACTCTACCTCCTTGTGAATTAGTTTCAAAATTCGGTTTGCTAATGCCTAAATGTTTTGTTTTGGAAATATTTAATTGTTTGTTCACCATGGACACACAAGTTTACTTGTTTAATTTATATATTTATTTCTAGTTGTTCAAAACATAACATAGGTCTTCATCTTTCTCAATTTCATATCCACATTTGTGTACACATCTTGGATATTGTTATGCAAAAGAACTATACGCTTTTCAAGTTGGAGTGTTTCATCTTGAGCCTTGAAATGTTATAATTCTATGTGTTGCACTTTAGCTACAAAACCATAGGATGTTGGCATGGTGGTAGATCGTTGGAGTAATGTTTTTATTTGTTGTCTTAGAATTCACAGGATCAAACCTGCTTGACTTTTTTTATGCCTAATATTAGTTTAATGTTTGTGACACGGTCTCTTGTTTCCTTCTCGGTTCACAATAGTCCTCCAATTTAAGTGTGCTTAAAAAGGTCAAGTGGTATAAGAATCATGAGACAAAGGAATATGCCCTACATATTTGCATCAAAGTAAAATAAAATTTCATCCAAAGTTCTAATAAATTTGTGATTCAACATGGAACTCTTCCTAGGAATTAAGTTCGTGTTGCTTCCTATTTTATGAACACAATTTACTTTCAAATATTTAATAAGTAGAAAATATAAAGACAACCAAGAAACAATTTATATGTATTTCATAAAATTTACATAGATGGTCGGCATATTGGTCGATTGTTTGAGTCTAAGTTATGATACCACATGTAACAACCATGAATGGTGTTTAGTTACTTATCATATAATAATATTCCATTAGTGGTTCATTCGCATGAAATATCATGAGATCATGTAACTACAACAATATTAACATAATGTAAACATTTTAGAACAACAAACAAAAAAATTATAGAATACCATATAACAAATTTACAACAAATTTATAAGCAATTGCAAATAACAAGAGAAAGACCTCAATATAAAAATGGTGAAGAAATCCAAACTGAAGCAAGATTTCATCTTTTCCTCTAGTTTCTGCCATGTTAATTTCCCAAAGTGGAATCATGGTTTTTTACCTCCCAACTAACTATGGGTTTACCCGAATCCCTAGCCCCATGAGCCATCCTCCTGGCCTCTTGTCCCTCCGTGCCCGAGACCCCCAAGAACATAACAATGATGCATGAGTAAGGTATGTATCAATTTTCCAAGAGTTCTCAAACTCTTCCAAGTCTTCTAAAATTATTATCCCCAAAATATCCCAAAATCCCCAATCCCTTCCAAAACTCTCACCAAAATTATCTTCAAGAAAAGACCCCCCCCTTCCAATCTCAAGTCCAATATTTAAGTCAAAAGGAATCCTCCTCTTCCTCATCTATCAATAAATTCCAATATAATAATACTCAATAATCAAGAAACTTATTTTCTCAAAAGAAATAAAAATTTGATATAAATAAATAAAATATTAATAAACATGGTTGCAAAGTCTCACTTTTCATGCTACTATGTTAAATGCAACTATGACAACTCCTTTCTAAAATTTGTTCAACCCTATTTATCCATTTATTTACATTATCCTCTCATACATAAGTCAAATAAGATATTTCCAAATACGATATTATATTATTATATATGTCATATTATATGTATATAATTATGTTTATCATTCAATAATCCAATCATTTTATTTAAATCTAAACTTGTTTTCACAAAAAAAAAAGACATTTTTCCTGCTTTTATATTAATCAAAGAAATTTTTTTACATTTGCAAATCATCCTTACAATCTTCTTCCTTCTTACATATCAAGACAAGAAAAAATATAGTGTTATTCCTTTAAAAAAAAAAAACCTAAAGTCTGAAAAACTTCCATAAAAGACTGAGGATCTGAAACTTCCCATCCATCAATTGGACCAAATCTATGAATTTTGTCTCTCCTTCATGGATCAAATTACCTTCCAAAAATTATTGAAACTGTAAGTGGGAAAATTTAAGAGAAATGACACTTTTTGAGAGAAATAATCCCTCGAATTAAAAGTTATGGAAAGATGTATGAATGTGATCTGCTTGAAGGATATTTTTAATTCCTGAACTTTTTGACACCATTGATTGATTAACAACACCTAAAGATTGAATTTTCCATTCATCCATTCTATTAAAACTTTGGAATCTCTTCAAATATTGATATCTTATATACCAATAGATGCAGCAAACTGAATTAAACCATATAAACTCAACAGCTCAGCCTTAGTGTTGGTTCCCCGTTCGCCACCCAAACTTAGAGAAAAATAATGATCCTTGTTTAAAATAAATACCATACCAAAACCACAAGAGGAGCTATTGGAAGCACCATCAAAATAACTTTCACCACAAGAAGCAGTAAAATATGTCATATAATACCATTTGGTTTTCCTTGGAGTGTTTGATAAGCATTGGGACCGATATCCTGAAATACAACTTTGATCCTCGAAATACAAAGAAACCAAGAGAAAAATATTGGCATCAAATCGGAGGATTCAGTATTATGACACCAATATGTAAAAGAAGCCTCCAGATTATCGGAATCCCAATCCAAGTTGAAGCCCAAAATTTCCTTTGCAACTGACCAAACTTGTTTGCAAAAAAACAATTTACAAATATATATAAGATTGTTTATTCATCTTGTCTACAAGGAGGACAAAAACATGAACCTTTTCATCCCCTCTTCATGAGATTGTGTCCAGTTAGAATGTTATCTTTGAGGGATAACCACCAGAAAAATTTCAATTTGAGGTAAATTGCACTTCCCCAAGTATTTATAGCACCATATTTGCTCTACCTTACTCCAACTCCTTGCTATGTATTCATAATCCAACTTAGTTGTAATGAACCCATTTTTCTTGTTCTCTCGACAGATCAATTGTCATTTCCTACTTTAAGACATACCCCAACCTCTTTCAGAATTTCAATATAAGAATCCCACTGAATAACCCATTTACCAGTTAAACCCAAGTCTCTTGCATTTAGCAAGTAACCACCCTTTAATACATACCATTTGGGTATAAGTATTTTATCTAAAGTCTTCAATTCAATCAAGTCTAGATGATTGAGAATTTCCTTAGGCAGAGAAGAAAAAACTTTATCCCCAACAAAAGGATCAACTCCAATAATAACACTTTTACCATTTCCTATATCCTAGCAGATTTTGTTTATCAACCAATGAAGCACTTTGAGAAAACTATTCCAGGCCATCGAGACTCCACTCACATAAAATTCTGTTAATCTAATCCAACTGCTAACTGGATTGTTCTTCAAATATTTGGTTTTCATCACCTTCTTCCACAAACCTTGATCAAATAGACATCTCCACAAATTTTTTAAAAAGAGGGATGTATTAAATAAAGACAATTTCTTAATTCCCCAACCTTCCAGGTGACTTGGAGTAGCCAAAACCTCCCATGAAGCTATATGAAACTTTATTTTTTATCCTGTCCCTGCCCATAAAAAATTAAAGATCTTTTCTCTGATAGAAGTAATGATGGAAGAAGGTATCTTAACGAGAGAGCACCAATAAACATGGATACTTTGCAGAGAGGCATTTATTAAACTAATCCTGCCACCCATAGAGAGCAATCTATAAAACCAATTATATATTCTTTTTTCTATCTTCTTTAACAACCAAAACCAATCCTTCACCTCGTAGTTATTTGGTTTAAAAAAAACCCTAAATAGTTGAAACGAGTCTCCATCTGATCAAGCTTAAACTGAAAGAGATTCCTCAATTATATAATAAAATCTAGCTAAAACTTATAAGTATAAGATCAAAGTTTGCATATGAAAAATGGGGTAGGAGGTCCATTGATTAAGACTTAAAAGTTTGCATATGAAACACATGCCATAATACATTTCATCACTTGCTCTGGTAGACCAATCTGAAGAAGAACCACACTAAAGAAATGACATTTAACTTTATCATAGGCCTTTTCTGAGTCAAGTTTCATCACAATAGATCTAATGTTCCTTGTTTTAACATAATGATTACACTCCTGAGTAGTTCCAATAACATCTAATATATTCCTGTTGGATAAGAATCCAAATTGTTGTTTGGAAATAGTCTCTAAAATTTTAGGTTCTAGCCTATCAACTATAACCTTTATCACCATCTTGTAAACCATATTGCATAGAGAAATAGGCCTAAAATAAAAAAATCCCAAGGGAATCCTTATTGGGAATCAAAACTATAAAGGTATAATTTAGAGACCCTTTCATAATGCACTCCTTCATGAAAAACTCTACAACTTCCATCAAAGCTTTGTCCATAATATCAAAGAAAACCAGAAATACTTCAATTGTCCAACCATCAGGATTGGGGCTTTTGTCTTTGGCAAACTTGGATAAAACCTTTTGAATTTCCTCAAGTGATATTTCTTTACCAACCTCCAAGCCTTCTTCCCTGGTGAAAAAATAAGTGAAAAGTTCAAGAACTTTTAATTAATTACCAATAAGAGCTTTCCTCTGGTCTTTGAATAGGGATTTAAGATGTTATTCTACATCACTTTTTATCTTATCATGTGATTTGAACTTGACACCATATTCATTAAATATTTCCTATATCGTGTTTAAATTCCTGTGATAAGAGTTATAATTATGAAAAAAATCATATTATTATCACCATCCTCAATCCAAATGGCTCTACTTTTGAGCCACAATTTCTCTTCTTATTTCTTTAGAATAACATCTTGTTTATTAGTCAATTCCAAAAATTTTGTTTTGTCTTCTGTGGAGAAAGTTCTTGTTAAATTCAACAAAATAAGATCTGAAAGATCACTCAATTCAATTTGTTGTAAAGAGGATCTATCTTCTATAGATTTTCGTTTTGTCCAAAAAGTAGCTTTCTTTTTAAGTAACTTCAACTTAAACACTAATTGATCCATTACATTAAGATTCCCTAAACAAGTAATAGATAACCTTAAATGCCTAATAATCTAACAAAAGTCTTCATTTTTAAGCCAAGAGTGATCAAACTTGAAAGCTCGATTAGTATCCAATGGATCTGCATCAACTTGTAAAGCAATAGGAAAGTGACCAATTATGTTGTTATGAAATACCCAAGATCTATATCTTGAACAAAAATCCACCAGAGATTATTTCATAATGAAACGACCGAGTCTTTTACTCACTCCTTTTCCAACCTGTTGACTTTTCCAAGTAGGAGAAATTTTAGAAGGAACAATATATACTAACTAATATTTCTTGAAAATATATAAGAAATAGTCATCCAATGGATCAGAAGGAGAAACAGTTCCCCAATTTTCAAAAGAATGTAAATTCAAGTTAATACCACTAGCAACTACCAGATTCTCAAGGATTAACACACCACTATCTTCAATCTTATCTCAAAACTCTTTTCTATCCTTATAGGGAGCACAAATATTTAATAAGTGCAAACATTTATCAACCCCTAGGATTTTCCCTTCTAATAAGATCCCAACACAGGTCCTGAAAGGTTTGAAGGAATAATTTTTAGGATTCCATACTGCTACCAACCCACCAGATAACCCTTCTGCATCAATAGCACAACATTCCCAGTCTTTTAAAATTCTTAGAATTATCTCACAAGCTTTAGATCCAAGATTCATAGATTCTCGAAAAAAATAAACATCTTCTCTATTATTTAGGATGAAATTTTTTATTGCACGAAATTTGGGACCACCCCCTAATCCCCTAACATTTAAGTAGATGCATATCATTCTATAACATCCACGATGAGCTTCTCGGCTCTAATTTCCCTACAAGTTTCAAACACACTTCTACCACCTTATTCATCCATACGAATTCTATCAGATACCTAGAGATATCCTACTTCCAGAAGTAATTCCTTTTCTCCTTCATCCACAATTTTTTCTTTGAGCTCCTTCTTCTTATTTTTTCTTTGAATTGTCACATTTCGACATCTAATAGAATTTATAGGAACATAGTATGAATTAATTGTAGATTTGTTAACATAGGTAGTTAGAGAATTTTTTACAGAGTCATCAATGAACAACCTGTCTTCAGAAACCTTGGATACAACCCTGTCAATCCCTTTTTTTAGAAATGGTATGAGTCAGCTCCTCTACATTAGGGTTAACATGGAGGGGATTATGGTTTATTTCAACAAAATTAGGGTTACTACAAACAACACCATCAACCATTTCAAAAGAATTGTATATTCCATAAATGTGAGTTACCAGTTGAAACCCCATAACCTTATAAAAAGGAACCCTTTTAGTAAAATCCTTAAAACAACTAGGGTTTGACAAAGAACTAGTTCTTCTAGAATAATCCCTTTCAACCGAATTAATATATTGAATTTATTTCAAGGAAAAATCTTCATAAGAAACATAAGAAGAGAAATTAGACATACCTTTGAAAGAGATATTTTCATCCTTCAGAGAGTTGTTGCAGAGTGGATCCAAGGGGAAATCAACAAGAAATTTCCTCTTCTAATACTGAACAAATCCCAATATTGTGACAAAGAAGGCATCGAAAGGGGATACCCCTATAGTCCAGTCATTGTTCAAAAGAAATATCCCCTTAGTTAATTAGTAAGGATTCCAGTAACCCTTCGAAAATGTCAAATTCCACCATCACACGAGCCATTCTTTTATCTTGCGACCTCAATTCAGCTTTATCAACAACTATGAAATTCCCTAGGTGGTTTTGTAGATTTATCAAAATCTCCTCTGACAAAAATTGTATTGGAAACCCTAACAAAAGTAACCATATCTGTCTCTTATAGACCTTTTGATTTAAGGGATTTCAATCAATTGTCCAGTTCCAAAGGACCATAGAACCATCTCAGATTACCTAATATTATTTAAGAACCTTCAGGACATGTTCTTTAGCGAGGAAAATGAATCAAAACCAACCGCAAGGAAACCATAATACGTATAGTGCATAATAAAAAATGGGTTTCCAAGTAGCATTAACCCATTTAATGAATTCCAGGTGGTTTATCCTGATGTATTCGAACTTACCTATGAATTCCCAGTCACTTAAACCTTCAAACTTCTACAACATAAATTATTTTCCAATTGAAATACCCTCGATATCTTTTTTAACCTTAATGACCGTAAGTTTCCTCCTTGCTCGAGCTAAAGCACCACTGTAGGGTTTTGGAAGAGAACCCTCCCTGCAATCATCCACAGCTTCTGTCCCAACAACAAACCATTTTTGTCCCCAACCCTTTTTTTGTCCAGTGTTTTCAAAACCAACTGGTCTTGGGAAAAAACTACCCTGATTTGCAACCATAGCACAGACATAAATACGTAAACCTACACGCTCTGACAATGGGGGAGTCACTGCATTCCAATCAATAAACCCCCTGTCGCAATCATTCACAGGTTCTATCCCGATATCAAACCGTTCTTATCCCCAACCCTTTTTCTATCTAGTTCTTTCAAAAACACTCGGTCTCATGTAAAAAAATATCCTGCTTCACACTAGTAGCACATACATTAACATGAAAACCTAAACCCTCCAACAATGGGGTAGTCACTGCATTTGGAGCTATAAACCCTAACTCTAGGAGACATGAACTAGAATCAATGAACCCATTAGAAGTCACGAGAGTTGTCTTATCAGGAAACAAAACCAAATGAAAAAAAATTCGGATCAAGTGAACCCACTTCTCTGTACTACATCTAACCGAAGCAGTAGTTGCTTCCATGTGGCAGTTAGGAGGTGACCACATGTCCTCATGAGGTAACAAAAATGAGTATGTGGCAAGTGTAGGGGGAAGGGTAGATTTAAACCCTAGTTCCTTCATAAAGGGTAATAGGATTGCTTGTTCTTTTTTTTGAACATATTTACCCCGAAAAGAAACCAAAGACAAAGAAAAAAAACCACTTCCCACTTTTTTTAGTCTTGGTTGGTACTAGGCCTCATCGGCTTGACTCCAAGATGAAAATCTAGTTAGGATTTTCAGAAGCCCAAGTTAGGGTTTTCAGAAACACCATCCTTTACTCAAAACATCACTTGTATTTAAATATAAACTATAATAAACAAGTTAACAAACTCATAGATATATAAATATAGCTCTTTCATCACTTATTTATACTTTCAATACATATTTAATACTACAATAATTCATGAACCAAGTTACTAATAATTAATATAACCATGTTAATTTATTTATCAATCAACGAGACATAGTAATGTACTCACAAATTCACGTATACATGACCATCGCACACATCTTAAGCGTGGGTACTAATAATGACTTTTAATTCCTTAATTCATCATTATTGTATGCTTGCAAACAACATTCATATTACCAACATAACAATGCATCATTTCACATTCATAATCATTCATACAAAAGTAATAAAACTAAATTAGATAAACATACTAAACCAATCAAGCATATAGTCATAGTGGTTTGTAAGAATCAAGAAAACCATCGAATCCATCATTGGTTCCCTCCATCCCCATCAAAACTCAACCACTTAATCACCAATACTTCCATTGTAACACACCTAAAAATCGTACATATTTTTTTTTTACATGTGTTAGTTTTGCATTTACTTTAGTAGCATTCTATGTTTATTTTACTACTGGTTCTAATATCTGATATCCTGCTGCTTACGACAAGATTTGTTGATGATTAAGATGGCTAGTTTCTTCTAGCACCTTCAGCCATAATCCTTCAGGTGATTTACTTTGTTTAAACCTGCTTATTTAATGTCCGTCTTTAAGTTAGGTTGGCCTAGACTAAGGCGTGGGAGACTATACCTGTCTTGATCCAACCTGCCATTTACTTTTATTGTTTTTCTTATATGGCCTTGGTGTTACCATGGATGTAACGACCTACCCCTAAGTATGAGGCTTAGGGTTTGTACAATCATGTTTCGCCATGCAACGATTTTATATGATTTATATAAAGATGACAAGGTTATTTACTCATGAAGGAATCTTCTAGTTTTAAGGAAATCAAATAGTCCCTATACCTCAATGGCGTAAATAATATCATGAATGTTTCCCAACATTTCATGGCTTTCAAACCTAACCTTAAAACAAGCTTAAACTATTGCTTTGCACTATAACAAGGTTCCATGCTATAATTAACAAGAAATGAGGATTTGTTTAAGCTTTTCGCTAAGGTTATGGTTATGGTTATGCATAATATAGATATTTAAGGGTTTTTATGTTTTGTCCTAGCTCTTATGTTGAGACTCTTCCTGAACCTCATGAGAGGGGTGTGAGACTAGCACTGACCACAATGTCATTAGTCCCATAACCCAAAGTGTAAAGGTTTGCATCACATGTTATTGCATAGCATGGCCTTGCTCTAAGGTTATGGTTATGGTTATGCATAGTATATATATTTAAGGGTTTTTATGTTTTTTCCTAACTCTTATGTTGAGACTCTCCTTGAAACTCATGAGAGGGATATGAGACTAGCCATGACCATGATGTCATTAGTCCCATAAATCAAAGTGGAAAGGTTTGCATCACATGTTATTGCATCATGGTTTGTACCAGGGTTGACTTGCACATCCTATTGTTTTGTTTGGCATATGATTAAAGGTTTGATCCCGCATTGATTTTTGGTATAGTTTGTTTTTAGCTCATCATCTAAGAATTGGATTTGCAATTATTTGTTTTAATGAAACAGACCATGGTATTAAATGGAACTTTTGGTTTTTAATGATAACATGGCCTAGATGTGAGTTGACAACGCAGTCAAGTCGACGAGGCAGTACAGGACTCAATCCTTCCCTACACCTGGATGGTGATAATGACGAGTTCCAATATAGTTTGTAAGGCCTTTCACTTAGTATGAGGGTTGCATTGATGTTTGTTATTTTTTTGGAAGTCAGCCGAGAGACGAGATTTGCAACTCTGATTGGTTTTTCCAAGAGGTTTTCATAGTGTTTACACGTTTTGGTAATTTAGGAGCTGGCAAGTGTTATAGATTCGTTTCCTCATCGATGGCCCATCTAACCAGAGATCCATTGAGACATCAAAACACCCAACCAGTGCACGATATACTTTAGCACGTAACTGCAAAGAAATTTTGTTGTTGTAATCTTAAGTTTATGTTTCAATCCTTTTTTGTTACTAATACTCTTTTTTCTTTTTGCGGACTTGGAGGGATAAGGGTGCTCGGAGGAGCTGACCCTTCGCAACTAAAGACCAGCGTCATGGTAAGACTTTCAGTCCTATAAGTTTTAATTGGTTCTATTGTTTTTAAAACATTTAAAAGCTTAAACCTAACTTCAACTGGTTTCACATGCAGGTTTTGGCGCTGGATAAAGGTGACATGGTCACCTTCTCCTAGGCCCACGTCTTAGGTGCCAGTGTAAGTGTTCTCACCTTCATTCATTTTGTAAAGGTTTTTACCATTTCCTTTACTTTGTAAAAAGTTGACCCCTTTTTACTTGTTGGTTGTAGGACCCGAAGGCAGGGTGGTGAGTTTTCATAAGGTGCATGGAACCTTAAGATAAGTTTCATATTCAAGCTAGTCTCTATGTTAAGGTTATTTGTGGGTTTACAACTTTCGTTGTGGAAAATATTGAGGAAATTGTAACTAGGGTTTTTCCTTTGTATTTGTTTGATTTAATAAACAAGGAGACCACCATCCTCGATGGTTTTACTTCCTGCAACCTTCGATGGTTAAAAGCCTATTATTGTTTATGACTTTGTAATGATTATTTTTGTGTATATCAAGGAATGTATATGCTGCGCCTAGATGGTAGCCATTGTGAAATGGTGTTATGGCCATCTTAGACTGCTTAAATGAATTTATATGTTTGTTTTAAAGTATTATTATAGAATTTATATGTAAAGTATCAGCTACCATTGCGGATGGTCTTATGGCCATAGATAGGGATCACATTTCCTTTTCTTACAACAAAATGGTATTACAATAGCCTATTACTAATATATGCTACGATGGTGGACTCTCTGAAGAGTCTTACAGCCATCTCATAAGTGGTTTGATTATATGCTATAGTTACTGCACTATAATTTTAATTATCTCTCGTATAAAACTCGATCAATTAGTTGGGTAGATTTGACCCACAAATCCATTTGTTGTATCTATTTAATTAATATTACAGTCATGCTTGTATTTTATTTATGTTCTTTCGATTTAAGTGCATAGGGATCGATCCAATAACCTTCGCAAGGATGGAGTCCCAACATAAGATGGCCTGAGTCTTTGCCTCTGTATAATAATATTAATGTTACTATGTACTTAAAAGTTGTTTGTCAAAGGTTACTAAAACTTAGCTTGGCAACCCTATTGTGGTCTTTGCCCAAAATGTCGATCCTCTTGTCGTAAGGAGTATTATGATTACTCGTGTAAATAACGGCGTAAATATTTGACTTAAAATATTTTGTTGGGTATCATAAAGGATTTGATACCATGATTGTTTATAGAAGTGTGTGGAAAAATTATAACAATTGTTTCGATTTACAATGTGGAATTACCTATGATGATAGATCTGATAATTATTTTATCATTCAGTTTTTCTGATTGAATTTTCATTGTTTTTATTATTGGTACCTGCTAAGGGAAGTTAAAGGAGTCCCAAACCATTATTTTATATTGTAAACTATAAGGGATTCGATCCCGTGACTGGTGATGCGATCATGTATAATAGATCAATGTTTTTAATCTAACAAACCCTTAGGTCTACTATAGAGTAAGCATTCTATAAATATAATGTATAACTAAGGACCTTTGATCTGTGAAATTTTTCTTTGTCAATTTGTAAATTTTCAAGATATCTAGGATACTTGTAGATATAAGAGGTTTGTTTGTAATCACAATTTGTTATGTTGTGGTCTAGATCATTAATTTGACAAAGAAGATGAGATCTATATGATTTGGCCATAGTATCTCCTATGTAAATTATTACGATATTTCTTCCATGCTTTTTCGTATACAAATATTTATTATATACTTTAATACAAGTTTAGTTTTAATTGGTAATAACATTTAAGTAGAATCCTATCACAATTTCACTATACATTCCAGGTCTATATGATGAGAACATTAAGATTGAATATTCTTAACTTGTAATCAGAAGTTGAAGAGATGCTAACTAAATGGATTTTATCTGTAAGACTAAGAAGAAAAACACAGATATATACATATAACAAAAATCAGAATTTATTTGGAAATCCATTAGCTAACTTGAATTCAAAATATAGAAGGTAAGATTATCTAAAAAATAATGCATCTAGTAAAATACAGTTAAATATGAATATTTCTGTGCCACTAACTAAATTTACTCCATCGGTGTAGAATACAAAAATGCAGCATTAGATTAGTCAAAACAATAGAGTTTAGCTACTACAGATCTAGGGAACTATAATCTGCAGCATTAAAATGTAAAGTATAAACCTGACACCAACGCTTTGGGAAAACAAGAGTGGAGATGATTTTCCTCCCAACCTACTCCGAGAGTAGCCAAGCTACTTGCTCCATAACTCATGATCCTATTCATTGAACCACAAGAGAAAAATCTCAATGTGCCATCTCTTGCATTACACTAGTGTTTAATCCATTTCTAATGATAGCCTCATG
This sequence comes from Pseudotsuga menziesii, assembly GCA_001517045.1. Classification (NCBI taxonomy): domain Eukaryota; kingdom Viridiplantae; phylum Streptophyta; class Pinopsida; order Pinales; family Pinaceae; genus Pseudotsuga; species Pseudotsuga menziesii. The sequence goes on from LPNX010562859.1 coordinate 89,960, forward strand.
TTGTTTATGGACATACTGATTTATAGTATTATGACTAGGACTTGGTCATTTTTTGGAGTCCTTCTCTTTAGCACTCAATTAGGAGTTGTGACCTGATTTTAGGGGATGATGCCTCCTGCATCCTGAGTTATCACTCAATGGTTTTTTTCTGCTTGTCTTTTTCCTCTCGTGGGTCAGTAAACACTCTTCAACAACTATATCCACACTTGTCCCCCTTTCAGCACATTTTATAAATAAAATTATTTTTATTACAAAATGTTTTATTCTTGACTTTCCTATCAAAAATAATAAAATACAATAATATTTATAGCAGAATTAATAATAATAATTAATTATGAGGGTGTTACATCCATCTCGTGACCTCACCATCACGTACTTTGCTAGAATATACTATGGCACCAGCTACACTGACCTAACCACATATACAAACCGTAAGCGAAACTGTCTAGTCCTACAAATTGACCAAGCTTCCCCAATAGGAACCCACTAGGTGTCATCACATGTTTAAGGGAGTGTGCTCAGCACAACCCTCCCACGACTAGATGTTTCGGGGGATAAACGGTGGGAAACTCCACCACCTGTAATATTACTAAGGTCAACACCCTACATCAACTCTACTTTTCCATCAATGTTCTAAGGGGTCTCGTCGTTGAAGAAACACTTTGAGAAAGTTGTAGTTCCCGTGAAAACTTAAACCCACCCACAAGTCATAGAGATATTTATATTCATAGTTAAACAACATGAGCATTGATTTAAATATGATCTCTTGATGTCCTAGATATCTCGTGCCCCTTGACAAGAATTTGGCTATCTCGTAGATATCACTAAAATCACTTTTAAATAATCATGTGACTACCTTTAAAATTTATATTATACTTATCTATATAAGAAGTACAACTAAACAAACATCTACATAATGATGTCCCACTTTCCATTTGCATGTTCAATGAAACAACACTTTTCTCTTCATTAACAATGTAAAGTGAAAACTTTTCTTTAAAATCCACACATCTAGAAAATCCACATGTCCATATAACTACAATTTTAATAACTTTAACTAAATCCAATAGATAATAAGCAAATAAATGTTAGACTAATTCAAATTAGAACTTAACTACTACGTGTTCAAATATAAGACATTACATTATAATTATTTAAATATAAACTCACATTTTAGAAAATCCACATGTCTAAATAACAACAATTTTAATAATTTTAACTAAATCCAATAAATAATAAGCAAATAAATGTTAGACTAATTCAAATTAGAACTTAACTACAATATATTCAAATATAAGACATTACATATTATTATACCTGACAAAGTAGGTATATAGATATTGTTTAGTCAAACAATAGTTTTGACTTTAATTAATTTATATACTTTTTAAAATGTTTTACATAACTTTTATAAAATTCATATATTAAATTAATATTTTAAAAGTGAAATTATATTTTTTTATTTTTTAAAATCTACTTTTTTATTTTTTGATTGGTTCATTTTAATGATTTGACTAATTTACTTTAATGTGCAAATGAAATTGTTAAATATAAAAATAAATAAAAAATATATAACAATACCGTCTTGTTTATTAAAATAGTAATAATAACTAATCTTAATACGTGTGCCAATCACATCACAATGATTGACAATAACTATAGCACTATATACAACTTTTATTTAAATATAATTAACTTTTTTAAATTTATATATACACATCAATATATTGTAATGTTTTTTTAATAAAAAATTAAAAATAAGATCTAATAATATATAACAATGACAAGTGTCTTGTTTATTAAAATAATCACAATGACTCATTTTGATAGATGTGACAATAACATCAAAATGAATGAATATGGCTATATCACTATATGGAAATTCTATTTATATATAATATGTTTTTAAATATATATAAAAACTTCACATATTATAACATTTTTTTATATAAATTTAGTGAATAAAATTTTTAAATATTTATTTTGATATTCAATTAAGTTTTTTTTCACATTTCATAAAATAACATATTAATGAAACTAAATACTGTTTTTTTTTATACTTCTAAAAGAATATGTATTGGTTTTTTTTTTTGTATTGTGATTGAACAAGGAACCTTCAAGGCTGCAGCGAGGTTTGAACCAGTGACATGTATGATGATTAATATTATAATTAGTTGACATTACTAGAGATTTATAAAAGTTTAATAATTTATTTAGTCTTTTTATTGTTAATAGAAAAAAAATTATATTTTATTTTGGTAAAATTTTGTTAGTAAATAAACGCAAATTTTATAAAATCTCTATACAATTTTGATTTTTCTAAATGACAATGATATAATCTTAGGACTTCTTATTTATTATCTATTTATTTTCATGTCAAACTTTAACTTTAATTTTGGCTTATATGTAACTATTAGATCCAAAAAATTCTAAATTATGAGATTAAATTTGGGTTATAAATAACTATTAAATGACAACATTTTAAAATTATTAAAATAAACTAAGTGTGTAAAATTATTAAATCATAAAATTTTTAAATTATTAGATTAACCATTTCTTAAAGTAAATATAAGCAGCTTTACTGCTAATTTCACTGTATATTCCATCCTATCTACAACAGCTGGGCATATAGAATATTAATTATATTATATTAACAGCTCATAGGATACCAAAACAGTATATTATTTTTAAAGTTGTAATTTAATTCAATTTAAAACACACTTTCCATTTTTTTAAATATAAACTCTTCTAAACATGATAATAATTAATACTTATACTTATTAGTAATATCTTATTCGATGTGGAAACAAATTTATTCTTTTATGAATGTACTATTTAATTTCATTATTAACTTAGAAGCACAATATTTAATAGAAGGTCCTATAATATATAATATTAATAATTACACTAAAACCTCATTGCATAAGAAAACACTCTTACGTGCTGCATGCTGATTTGCTTTCGGTTAAGTTATTTGTTTCCACCACGATAACTCCTGTGTAATTGTTATTAAAATCGGGCTGGACCAGAGGGATAATATATGATACATAAGATATATATTTAGGTTATATATATATATATATATAGGTTCGATGGTTGATTCGACAGGGAGGTGTTAGTAGAACAGTGCTGCATTTCAAAAAAAATTGTCCTTTGTTTTCTCTATAGAGGTCTGTATTTTTGGTGGTGGAAGCTTTGTCCAAGATTTAGCTTGGCCTCGGGTCGTGAGTTTGGTATCCGTATCCAATGACAAATCGAGAAAGCTCGATAAATTGGTTGAGAGGTGTTAGTAAAAAGGTGCTGCATTTCAGAAAAAAATTGTCCTTTGTCTCATCACGATGGAGGTCTGAACTCTTGGTGGTGGAAGTCTTGTCCAAGATTTAGCTTGGCCTCCGGTTATGAGTTTGGTATCCAGTGACAAATCGAGAAAGCTCGATAAATTGCTTAAAGAAATTCTCACAGTTAAATTAAAATATGCAATATATAATTAGTTAAAATTATTCTTGGAAATGTCTATTTCCGTAATTTCCCAATTTCAACAATGAGATTTGCTTGCCTTATGCACAATAATACAATTTTAAAACAATAACCAATTTTAAAATGACCTAAATTGCCGATAATTTGACTAGTCTTGCCATTTTAACATGAAATGGCTGGCTATTTCAACATGAATTGTCTGGACAAGAGATGTTCAACCACAAAATTGAAAAACATTCCATATCTTGCGCCTCATCTCGCGGATATGGAGAAAAGTATATTCACAGTGGAAACGTTCAACTACAACCATCCATCATCCTACTCACGGTCAAAATCAGCCATCCATCATCCTACTCACGGTCAAAATCAGAACGGTAGATCAGAATGCCTGACAGCTTATTACATTCGTCCAGATATCCTTCATTCATCCATTACAAGACTAAGGGCAGCGAACCGCCGAATCGCTTCTATTCGAACAGCGTAACAACCAGTCTGAGAGCCGACCCAAGTTATTTCTTGCTGGCAGCTGTGATTATGATAGCCATCATCGTGAAACTTTCATATCGGCGCACCGCCTTTCATATCGCCCATATGAACCACCAGGGCTCTGTAATTGGAATCGATGACGAAACCTTGGTTTCATTCCCCAACATGTTATATTCAGAGATAGTCCGCCGATCGTTCAAATCTACAGAAAGAAAAGAATCAGAGGATAAGAAGTGTTGCACGATTTGCCTGAGCGATTACAAGAAGTGGGAGGTTGTGAGGGTTATACCTAATTGCAGTCACATGTTCCACATGGATTGCATTGACCAATGGCTCCGCCGGCAGGCAACATGCCCGGTTTGCCGAACTTCTACTCTTCCGACACTGCGCTCCACTCCGGCTCTCGCACAGGAAGCTCCTCCGTCTACTGTTCTAACAGTTCTTGATCATGAACCAATCCGCCCTCTTCGCGGATGAATCTGAGGTTGCACAAAAATTCTTTACATGTGGCTGTGTTTCCATATTATATAGATATCTTGTAATTCATCACACGTAACCGATGTTTTATATGGACTCAGATAGAGATCTTACCCATTTTTGCAGAAAGTTTAAATTTGTGGAATTTTTTTATGTCATATCATGCAAAAGTTTAAATTTGTGGAATTATTTTTATGTCATATCAGATTTCTTAGGTTTTGTGGATGGAAAATCGCTTGGTACTTCAATGTTCTTTGAATGGACAACTTAGGAAAAACGTTTTGCCTGTTTCGTTTAAGCCATTTGTAAAATTCAGAACATAATACAGAAAACGGCCAGTGTTGAGTATCTACAGGAGCAGTAAGGTCGGTCTTGCGAAGCAAAACAACAGGGAAAATGACAAATGTGTGCGTCCACTGCTTAGCTCCCAACTTAATCTATAACATGGTCATAAGAATTTCATGAACTTTTCAAATATATTGTTTTTTTAAGGTGTCTTTTGAGTATTGTATTTTTGGATATTAATTTGATTATTTGTTAAATAAATTTAACCAAAGTGTATAATAAATTTAAGTATAACTTACCTAGATTTTTTTGAGAAATGAGAAAGTAAAGAGGTTTTCATTGTAGTGTTGATCAATTTATTAATCAATGCAATAGTTTATATATATGCATAAATGAAGTTTGTTTTAAGATAGACATCTTATTTTAGTAATTAACAAGTTGTTAAGATACGGAGAGAATATTTTAGTTACACTTTAATTTAAGAGTTTGTTATATTGAATTTTTACTCATCATACATTATGATTTGATTCTCTTTCCTTGTCTTCTTATAGACTTATTATACTTCATTTTCTCACCATTGTTCTGATTCTGCAACCCCTTAAAAAAAACTTTTGAAGATACACGTGAGTCAAAGTTTACAATTCGCATATACATAACTTACACCACTGTCACCTGTGTGCATTGGTTTTATGCTAAAAATAAAAATTATTTGGAGTTTTCCCCATCAAGTAACAAATGACTTGATCCTTCGTCTTCCATATGCCATGAAATGCTCTAATTCGACACTTTACTTCCTATTGAGGGGTTATATATTGAGATATTGTGAAGCATTGAAGGAGAAGAATTTTGTAGACAAGAGATTATAGCGAAATTTTTTCCCCATTCTTATATGCTCGAGTCCACCTCCCTTTATCCTTGAGGAAGCCATTAGTTCTCTTTCCCAAGCTTTCCATTGTCTTTGTGAGCGTTCCATTGCATGGTCGATTGAAGTGGTGGATGCTCAAGTGGAGGGACTCAGTTTCTTGGTTCCGACTAGGTGCCGAGAAAGGTTGTCATTTGTATCTTTGTTTACACTAATAGAAATATTCATTTCTCCTCCAATTTCATGTGTGATTATGAATATTTTTGTCCATGGATTTAATCGTTTTATATACATGTCTAAATTGAATATGCTAGATTCTAAGACACTGACACATTATATATCATGCTTGTATATCTCTTTTTCGTTGAGAACGAAGTGTACTGAAAGGTATTGATTGAGAGCTCAACGATAATCATCTTTGAACATCCTGTTGAGGTGTGGTTCATATCTTTTAGTGAATAGTTTCTTTTATATATCACTAGTACATAATGAGTGATAAGTGACCAAAAAATGACCAAAATATGCCTATAAATGACCACTTTTTATCTGGAGATTATTGATCGCTAATTTTTGGTCTTTTATCATGCTACAAAAAATGTGGTCATATATAGTTTGGTCATTAATTTGTTCACATATTTGGTCATTAATTTGGTCATATGTTTCGTCATTAATTTGGTCATATGATTGGTGATAAAAAACAAAAAATTAGCTACAAAAGCTATCATTTGGTCATTTATATGAATTTTTGGTCATTTGTTTGGTCGCTTATCACTCATTTTTTTGTCACTAATTTAGTCATTTTATATGAAAATATTCACTGATTTCTGTAGATACCGTATGGGGAACTGAAGCGGCAATCTCCTGCATGTAACGCAGATTCTCTTCCATTAAGCTAGTACCATTGAAGTCTCTATAATACTTGCAGAAGTAACACACTTATTGATGTACTTCAGAAATGAGATTGATGATGTGGGCAGCGGTGTTAAGGCGTGAGGGACTGCGCGGTTAATGGAGGGTTTATAGGAGTGAGCAGGTGTGGCTGCGCGACAATGGATAGGAGAATGTGGAGTAATGGTAGACGATGGAAGAAATGAAACGATTCTATCAGGGTGTTGAAGGTGAACGCAAAGGTAGGGAAAATATGGAGAGAGAGGATGGATGCGCGATTGGTTATGGAAGATGGTAAGTCGTGCGAGTTCTCCGGAGGAAAGCCAAGGATGTCAGCGTGGTTGAGTGGGATACACGACCGGTAACACATGTCAAGGGATATGCAAGGTGGAGGGCGCAGTGGCTTGTTGCAACGATAGAGTGTTTCTTCAACTTCAATTTTTTTGTTTGTTCAGTAGTGGAAAAATATTAACGAGAATGTTGAATTTAGAGTATGGCCAAAAATTCTTAACCTGGTCCAAAGAAACTCTGAAATGGGGTTCAAAGGTTAGATCACGCAAAGAAGCTCTGATACCACTGTAATATTCATAGTTGGATAGTTTCCATTAACTCAGAATAAACCCATAATTTCTTAAATAACTCACATATATGTAGATATAAAGATAAGTGATATCATTACATTGAGAAGAGAAGCCATATTAATAAGACTTTGTGGTGACAATTTACCCAAGAAGGTGTCTCTTAATTTATTAATTGTTTATGTTTATGTATTAATTGTTGTTATTATTTAGGTATGCAAAATGTTTAAATATATTCCATGATAACATATATGAAGTTGTTAACATATATGAAGTTGTTTTCCTTCCATGTCACGGCGAAACCTCATCATAGGAATTGTTTACATGTTGATTTTTAAATGTAGTTCATCCCTTGGTGGCTATATCGCAGGCCCATCAATGAACATTCAATTCAAGAACCGCTTGTATTATGTTTGTCAACATCGTATCAAAGATAAGATAAAGAACTCATGCCACTAGAAATACTTAAAGTATACTCTACTCCACCCACCAAAAGTGATTGGGAGATAACAACAATAGGACATGCATGATCTACGAGATTAACAACGGATCAAATATGCGAGGATAAGTGTTCTACAGTTATGTAGAAATTATCATCCCAAATACTAAACAGTAAATGCAATCAATTGTAAAAAGGTGTGAGTGTATTATTTTTTTGTTCACACTGGTTATCCTTACTCTCGGGATATTGTAAAAATATTTTCATGAAACTTTAATCACATGAAACACACTGATATTATTGGATTATTTTATAAATCCGCAAGAATCACACAAAATATGCTTGAAATGAATATGGATAATTTATTGCCTTCTACAACTCCCAATTTTTCTACAACCCATTTTTTTTAGCTTGCGGGACAAACAACATTGATTAACATGCCTCCAAGTTTATTAATTCCTCCAAACCATAAAACTTCCACGTTAGTTTATGCCTCTGATCATTTTCCTCAATCTTTTGTTCGACATGAAGGATCTAGATCTGTATTAAGAGTACCAGTTAGACAGTTAGCTAGGTATGGATTAAAGGATTGATTGAAGGACAGGTCTAAGCATTAACCCTACCAATCAAGGGAGAATATATATATATATATATATATATATATATATATATATATCCTTCCACTGTCGATACAGCTGGTTCACTACCCCAAGGATTGCAAGAAAAGATATTTGATACCGTATGTGAACACTATGACATAACTGTTACAACCGCTAATCTTTCTAGTTTCCCATCGCTATCGATTGTCGTATCCCTTAACAACCTTCTTTTCATAACTATACAGTCAATCTCATTGGATCCAAATAATTTCCCAGTCATGATTCCATTGGTTTCTTGCTTCATGTTGGACATGCCATTCCTATAAAACTGTATAAAACCCCCAATCTGGGCTATTGAGACTTCTAAAATATGAGCGTTGGATGATATGGGTATGGGTGTAACTCTCCTACAAACATATTGATATCATTTACATCCTTAAATAATTCCTACAAGTTCCTTTGTAAAGATGATTTCTTTAAAATGTGAGGTTACAAGATTATAAGGATAAGATATAAGGTAATCTGCTAAGCATGAGCTAGCGTGGACCTCTTTTCAATTCAAATTTTTTTCAAAGTCTAGACACTGAATTTTTATAACTTTTCCCTGTCGATTCACATACCTATTATCTTTATGATGATTATATCTCTCCTTAAGGCCACAACTACTCTACCTCCTTGTGAATCAATTTTGAAATTTGGTTTGCATGACCAAATGTTTTTTTTTTTGAATATTTTGTTGTTGGTTCACCATGCACAAACAAGTTTACTTGTTGAATTTATAGATTTCTTTCTAATTGTTCAGAACATAACAGAGGTCTTGATCTTTCTATATTTTATATCCAGGTTTGTGTACACATATTGGATACTATTATGCAAAATAACTACGATATTATCAAAGTTTGATCATTTCATCTTGAGCCTTGAAATGTTATAATTCTATTTACTGCAATTTAGCTACAAAAACCACGGGATGTTGGCACAGTGGTAGATCGTTGGAGTAATGTTGTTTTTTTCTTGGAAGTCACAAGGTCAAACCTGCTTGACATTTTTTTTATGCCTAATGTTGGTTTAATGTTTATGATATCGTCTCTTGTTTCCTTCTCGGTTCACAATAGTCCTCCAATTTAAGTGTGCTTAAAAAGGTCAAGTTGTATAAGAATCATGAGCCAAATGATTATGCCCCACATCTTTGCATCGAAGTAAAATAAATTTTCATCAGAAGTTCTAATAAATTCGTGATTCAACATGGAACTCTTCCTAGGAATTAAGTTCTTGTTGCTTCCTATTTTATGAACACATTTTACTTTCAAATATTTAATAAGTAGAAAATATAAAATATAAAGACAACAAAGAAACAATTTATATATATTTGGTAAATTTTATATAGATTATGGCCATATTGGCCCGAGTGTTTGAAACTAAGCTTTGATACCATGTGTAACACCCATCAATGGTGTTTAGTTATTTATCATATACTAATATTCCATTAGTGGTTCATTCGCATGAAATATCATGAGATTATGTAAATACAACAATATTAACACCATCTAAACATTTTAGAACAACATACATAAAATTATAGAATATCATATAATAAATTTACAACAATTTTATAAGTAATTTTAAATAACAAGAGAAATACCTCAATATAAAACTCGTGAAGAAATCCAAACTAAAAAAAAATTCATCTTCTCCTCTAGTTGCTCCCATGTTCATTGCCCAAAGTGGAACTATGTTTTTTTTCCTCCCAGCTAACTACAGGTTTAGTCGAATCCCTAGCCCCAAGATCTATCAACTTGGCCTCTTGGCTCTCGATGCCCAACACCACCAAGAACATAACAACGATGCACGAGTAAACTATGTATCAATTCCTTTGGAGACATTTACCACCATACACACTTATTTTGGTCAATTTGGCCTAGTTAAATCACTATCCTAAGTTTTATTGACTTAATTGACATCAGAGGAGCACTGTATGACATTAGCATGAGCACACCCACGCCTACCTTCAGTTAAGGAGGCCATCTAAGCCTTCTCCTTCATTTGGGGAGGCTAATTGGAGCACTTCGAGGGTGACCTGAGTGTCATAAATGCACTTAATTGATAATTGATGGTTACAATCAGTTAAATCTGAGTGGTGAAGGCACCTCCTTTCATTATATTAATTATTTAATTAATATTTAATGAATTGGAGTCAACAGGGGCACCTCCAACCACCTCTGATGGCCAGTTTGACTTCAATTAACCTCATCGAGGTTCATTGGAGTTATTGATGCACTACCACTTGTTGGTTGGCATGTAGTGACATGTGTCTGAGCTACTTTCAGTTAGAATTAGTCATTTATTGCACTTCGACTTCAGTTAGGACTCAGTTGAGTCAATCGGCACTTGATCATTTGGTTAACTAGTGTGTTTACTATGGCTTACAGTCAGTTAAGCTACACCCATTCATTCAATTCGAATGACCTCCTTGAGATTTCGATTTGTCTTGGAATTCATGCATCTTGCATGATCATTTTATTGTATCATCATTCTTTCATTTGATTATATAGAGCTACTACTTCCATTGCAGCACCATTTTTCCAATTTTATGCATATTTGTCTGTATTCTTTGTGAGATTGTCTTTTCAGTTCCTAGACCACTGTGACAAATTAATATGGTATCAGAACTCATGGCAATACGAAGCTCAAATCTCTCAAAAACAAGATTTTTGATAGATCTTGCATGAAAAATTGAGCAAAAGCCCAAAATTCCAGCATTGCACCAGAAGCCAAGGCTTACCACTTAATACCCCAAGTAAAGGAATTGTTGGTCAATATTTCTTGATCAACTATGTTGGGTGTGATGAAAGCCTAAAATTTGTAGGCTGTCTCACCTTACGGTGCCCATTTTGTTGTGATTTGCAGGTTTTAACAGGTGAAAAGCATTCGTTCCAGCAGTTTTAGATGGCTTCTTCCCTAGAACCCTTGAATCCGTTCAATTTCCATTCATGGAAAAGAGACATGGAGATCCAGCTACGTGCTAGAGGACTCTATAGGGTCACTATGGACACTGAATAAGAGCCTGCTTCTGTGATAGAAAAAGCTATATTCTTGAACAAGAAATATGAAGCACTCAGATTCTTGTGCCTCTCTGTTTCCCAGGATCTTCTTTTCCATCTCTTGGGATTGAAGAATCCAAAGGAAATCTGGGACAAACTGGAAACCCTGTATGGAAAACATGATGATTTGAGAGTATACCAGCTTGACAATGAGTTGATTTCTCTCCAGCCTTCAAATTTCGAGACTTTAAATGATTTTTTCACAAAGTTCAAGCACATTGTCTTACTGTTGAAGCAATGTAAGGTGGAGAAGGAGGATGATCAGCTCATCCTCACCATACTCTCCAAACTTTCTAGTTGATTATTCGGTGTTTGTCTCTACATTCCGTGCGGGGAACCTCACAATCCCTGGATGGAATATGCCTTCACTCAATGCCTTCATTGAGTCCCTAACAAGTGAACATGATAAGCTTGTCCAGATGGGGATCATTAGATCCTCCCATGATCAAGCCCTCCATGTCTCAGGCCCAAACATCTGAAGGGTAAAGGAAAGCAGCAGAAGAACCCAAAAAACAAATTCAAAGCTCCTAATCCTAAAGTTGAAAACCAGCAGCATGAAGAGTCTTCCGGCTCAAAGAAGAACAAAGGAAAAGGGCATCATGGAAAAGGAAAAAGTCAAGTGTTCATACTGCAGGAAGGGCTTCCACCCTGAACATGTCTGCATGAAAAAGAAACTTGATGAATCTACCTCTCTCCTTGAGATAAATCACATCAATCTTCCAGAAATATTTCAGAGGAGAGATCAACAAGATCGGGAACCACAACATGAAAGAGGCCATGCCCTCATGGCAAGCACTTCGAAGTCCAAAGCACTCTTGATAGATTCTAGAGCTTCGAACCACATGATGGCTGAAAGAAACTCCTTCTCATATTTGGAGACCGAAAAATCCATCCCCATATACATGGGAGATGACTCCACAATCATATCCGAAGGACAAGGTATTATAGATCTTGAGCATGGTTATTTTTCCAATGTTCTGTATGTACCATCTCTTACATGAAACCTCCTAATTGTTTATCAAATGACACATATGGGAGTTCCCAAGAGAGTCTCCTTTATCCAGGATGATGTAGATATCATAGAACTTGCATTTGAAAAACTTGTAGCAAAATGCCTTGCAAACCATCATGCAAAATCCTACGAGTTCTCCCATTTTGTGGTGGATGCAAAGCCCACCGCATTGTTGACTCATGGAAATGAAGATAGTAGACTGTGGCATAAGAGGTTTGGCCACTTGAACTTCAAATACTTGCATCAATTATAGAATATTTATATGGTTGAAGGCCTCCCAGTCATCAAAACTACCACTAGAATTTGCAAGGGTTGTGTTGTTGGAAAGCACCCTGAGCATAAGTTTGATCGGGGGAAGGAAAGCTGAGCATCATGCATCTTGGGATTGATACATTCTGATATCAGCAGCCCCATGCCTATAAAATCCATCAATGGATCAAGGTATGTTCTGACTTTCATTGATGAATTTTCCAGATACAGATGGGTCTTTTTTATCAAAAAGAAGTTGGAAGTCTTGGAAAAATTCACTGAATTGAAGGCCTTGATTGAGAATGCATCTGGCCAAAAGATCAGTATCTTGATATCTGATAATGGTGGGGATTATGTTAGTAATTATTTTCTGCATATATGTTCCCAAAGTGGTATTCATATCCACCATTCAGTCCCCTACACTCCCCAGCAAAACGGTGTAGCGGAGAGGAAGAATCGGTCTCTTAAGGAGATGACCACCTTTATGTTGGAATCAAAGAAGTTGGCTGAAAATTTGTGGGCTAAAGCCATGCATGCTGCAGCATATATTTATAAAAGAGTACCACACTCATCCATGAAAGGGAATACCCCTTTTCGAAGCATACTTCGGACAAAATCCAGATGTGTCAAATATGCAGGTGTTTGGGTCCACTGCATGGGCCCAAATTCCACTTGATAAAAGGAGGGCTTTGCAATCGCAAAGCATATAATGTATGTTTATTGGATATCCTGATGAATCAAAAGGTTTAAATATGTTGGATATCAAAACAAAATAGATCATCATTGAAATGAGTGCCAAGTTCGATGAGCCTCTTCAGGAGGTAGAACTAGTGAAGGAGAAAACTACTCAATTTCCTTCCTATTCTACTGAATATTTGGATGATGCAATTGGGGGTGATGACCCTGATTTGGATCCTATGATTTATGATATTAGTGTACAGAAAACATTAGATGCTGAATCAGAACCTGAAGTACAAAATAATCTCCCAACTTGGGCCCGACAGACACTCTTCTCCGCAGGAGATAACATTGGAAATCCGGATGATACAAGGAGAACCCAGTCTGATTTCCAAATAGCAGGTATTGCACTCTCTTTTCCTGATCATTTTCTATTTAAATCTTGTTATTTGATGATAAGTTCAAACCCTAGGTCTTACTACCATGCTCGGAAGGATCCGAGATGGCAAGTTGCCATGGATGAAGAGATGAATCCTCTTTAGAAAAACACCACTTAGGAGCTAGTTTCTCTTCCTCCAGGGAGGAAATTGGTTCAATGCAAGTGGGTTTTTCAGAATAAGGTTGCTACTAATGGAAGCACCTACAAATATAAGGCAATTCTAGTAGCAAAATGTTTCTCCCAGGTCCAAGGTGTGGAATACCATGAGACTTTTGCACCGGTTGCAAAAATGGACTCCATCCACCTAGTTTTGGCAATTTCAGCATCTAAGAATTGGGAAGTGCATCATATGGATGTTAAGTCAACATTTATACATGGATATATTCATGAGTAGATATACATGAAGTAGCCTTAGGGCTACATTTCTAATCCATCTTTGGTTTGCAAGCTAAAGAAGTCACTATACGGGTTAAAACAGGCCCCAAGAGAGTGGTATTCCAAGATGAATGCCTTCCTTCTCTTGCAAAACTTCCAAAGGTGTAAATCAGATCCAAATGTGTATATACAATAGTATAATTTTCATTTGATTATTATTGTTTTATATGTTGATGAATTACTGATCACAGGTAGCACAATTGGTTCTATTTCAGTCATCAAAACTGCTCTCCACAATGCATTTGAAATAAGCGATTTGGGGCTCTTAAAACAATTTTTTGGGCTTGAAATTGACCAAAATTATGATGGGATAATGGTCACTCAGTCAAAATACATATCAGACCTAATAGTCAAGTTTAACATGGGTGAATGCAGATCTTCTCCATTCTCTTTCCTTTCAGGGATCAGCCTTGAACAAGGAAAAAGCACACCTCCCATGGACTGCACTATTTATCGACAGCTAATTGGTAGCTTGTTGTACTTGACTCATTCTTGGCCTGATATATGTTATGCCATGAATACTATATCAAGATACATGTAGCAGCCCCATGATATTCATTGGAAGGAATCCAAGAGGATCCTCCAGTATATTCAGGGAACTAGGACCTACGGCATTCACTATGCTGCAGACTCGAAGCTAGAGTTGGTTGGGTACACAGATTCAAATTGGGCGGGTGATTCTATTGATCAGAATTCTACTTCCAGATATGTCTTCATGTTTGGTGGTGGCCCCATTTTTTGGTATAGAAAAAAGCAAGCCGCCATAGCATTGTCTTCAGCAGAGGCTGAGTATCGAGGAGCAGTGAATGCTTACATCCAAGCTGTTTGGTTGCAAGGAATTCTTTCAGAGTTTGATCTTGGTAGTACTTTGTCCACTGTCCTCTTTTGTGACAATCAAAGTTCTATTAAGATATCCATAGATCCAATTACCAGGTAGGGGACCAAACATGTGGAGATACACATGCACTACATCAGAGAGTTAGTGCATGACAAGACCATCATTCTGCAAGGAGGCCAACTAAGCCTTCTCCTTCATTCGGGGAGGCTAACTGAAGCACTCTGAGGGTGATCTGAGTGTCATAAATGCACTTAATTGATAGCTGATGGTTACAATCAATTAAATATGAGTGGTGAAGGCACCTCCTTTCATTATATTGATTATTTAATTAATATTTAATGAACTGGAGTGAACAGGGGCACCTCCAACCACCTCTGATGGCCAGTTTGACTTCAGTTAACCTCATCAGGATTCATTGGAGTTATTGATGCGCTACCACTTGTTGGTTGGCATGTAGTGACATGCGTCTGAGCTACTTTCAGTTAGACTTAGTCATTTATTGAGCTTCGACTTCGGTTAGGAATCAGTTGAGTCAATTAGCACTTGATCAGTTGGTTAACTAGTGTGTTTACTGTGGCATATAGTCAGTTAAGATACAACCATTCATTCAATTCGAATGACCTCCTTCGGAATTAAAATTGTCTTGGAATTCATGCATCTTGCATTATCATAGTCCTATATCTTCATTCTTTCATTTGATTATACAGAGCTTCTACTTCCATTGCAACACCATTTTTCCAATTTTATGCATATTTGTCTGTATTCTTTGTGAGACTGTGTTTTCAGTTCCTAAACCATTGTGACAAATTAATAAATTCTTCCAAGAGTTCTCAAACTTTTCCAACCCTTCTAAACTTCTCATCCCCAAAATATCCCAAAATCCTCAATCCCTTCCAAAAATTTATCACCAAAATTATATTCAAGAAAATAACCTCCCACTTCCAATCTGAAGGCTCCAATTTACGTCAAAATTCCTCCTCCTACTCATCTATCAATAAATTTCAATATAATAATATTCAATAATCAAGAAATTTATTTTCTAAAAAAAAAACAATTTTATTTAAATAAATAAAATATTAATAAACATGGTTGCAAAGTCTCACTTTTCACGATACTATGTTAAATGCAACTATGGCAACTGCTTTCTAAAATTTGTTCAACCCTATCTATCCATTTATTTACATTATCCTCTCATACATAAGTCAAATAAGATATTTCCATATACTATATTATATTATGATATATTCCATTATTATATGTATATAATTATGTATATCATTCAATAATCCAATTGGTCTATTTACATATAAACTATAATAAAAAATTTAGCAAATGCATAATACCGTGTATGTGTGTGTGTGTGTGTGTGTGTGTGTGTGTATTTGAACACTTATTTATAGTTTCAATAGATATGTAATACTACAATTATTCATAAACCAAGTTACTAATAAATAATATAACCATGCTAATGTATTCATCAATCAACCAATCATAGTAATCTACTCACAAATTCACGTATACGTGGCCAGCACACACATCTTAAGCATGGGTACTAATAATCACTTTTAATTATTTAATGAATCATTATTATATGTTTTCAAACAACACACATAACACCAACATAACAATGCATCATTTCTAATTCATAATCATTCATACAAAATTAATAAAACTGAACTAGGGAAACATACTAAAGAAATCAAGCATATAATCATAGTGGTTTTTAACAATAAACAACACCATCCAATCCATCATTGGTTCTTTCCATCCGCATTGAAACTCAACCACCTAATCACCACTACTTCCATCATGACCTCACCGTCATGCCCTTTGCTGGAATAGACTGTGGCGTTAGCTACATTGACCTAGGTTGAAATATTGTAACTTTGAAGAATATTCTAAATGTTTTTTATTGATGTAACCTATCAGAGATGTTTTATTCCTCCGTCTAAATGTTACTATTTTATTTGTTCATCATAGAGTCATGAGTTAAAATATCCATTTTAAGTCGGGTCAATAGAACCCTCCTAAATATAATGAATATTGTTTTGTCTCTTTCTATGTGAATTCGGCCGAGTACATTTGTTGGAGCCATCTTGATTAGGGAAAAAGTCAAGTGGAAGATAGAGTATAAATAGAGGAGGTGTGTTCCTGATTTGAACACACACACTCACCTATGCATAGTGCATAAGAGAGACAGAGAGACATATCTGCAAGGAGAAGGAGCACACGTTTGGGGTTTTATATTTGTACTTTTGATACATCTATATAGAGGAATTTTTGTTGGGTTTTCTTTACCTAGAGGGTTTTCGAGGATAAATCTATGTCTATCTTGTGATTTTGTTTCTTTCAGTAATTTTCCATATGCCATTGTTGTGAAGTTGAATTGAATACTAATGATATCTATCTAAGCATATGGAATATTAACATGGTATCAAAGCTAGCCCAGATAGAACAGTTTTCACAAGGTGAAACCCACTCTCCTCTCCCTCCAGCAAGAAATCAAGGTTTCTGTCAAAGTTGGAATTTTGGATATCTAATTGCATAGAAAGTTGAGCCTCCATATAGGCCATATATTGAGCACTAGATTGAAATTTTAAGTGGGTATATCTCTGGGAAATTCAAACCATAGATTGTATTTGGATGAGAAAACTGCAAAAAATAGAAAACTGGAGAAACTGTAGATCAAAATCCCGCAAGTCAATTTTGAGAGGTGAAAATTTGGAATATCTAGAAATTGAGTGTACCAATCATCTTTCCTCAGTCAAGCGCATCTCTTGGTAAGGTTAGTTTTGAATTTTGAGAAATTTCATTTTTTTGTGACCTCCTGGATAAGATGGCCCTAAGCACTAAGCTTGAGGACAAGCTAGAAGGTATAGAAAAATTTCTAGCATGGAAATATAGGATTGGTCTCATTCTTAGAGAGAATGATCTTGATAAATACATCAAAGAAGATGTCACAGAACCTAAAGAAGATGAATCTAAGGAGAATCACAAGAAGGACCTAATTAGGGAAATGAGGATCATTGTTGATTCTATCGAAGGTCACTTGATTCCTCAAGTGTCATCCAAAGAGACCCTGTAGGAAATGTATGATTCCCTATCCATAATGTATTAAGGAAGGAACATCAACAGAAAGATGAATTTGAGAGCTCAATTGAAAAGTACCACGATGAGAAAAGGAGAATCCATCCAAGACTACTTCAGAAGGGTCTCCCAGTTCAAGGATAAACTAGAATCCATTGGATAATCTCTTGATGAATATGAAATATTTATGAATTCTGTCAATGGTGTCACTAGATCTTAGGATTCTTTCATTCAGACTATGTGTGCCAAAAACGCAAGCATGAATTTTGACATTGTATAGGAAAATTGCATCTAAGAGGAGGATAGAGTAGCCAATAGAGAAGATCTACTTAAGAATATGATCAAGCTCTAGCCACCCATACTAAAAGAGGAAGAATCCAATCTAACTTAAAGAAGGAAATCCATAAGGAGTCTCGACCTTCCAAGAGGTTCCAAAGGACAAGAGGAAACAATCAAAGGAAAGACTACTCCATCTTTCAATGTTTCAATTGTCACAACATAGGACACCTTGCAAGAAATTTTCCATTGAAGATATAATAATCCAAGAGGAACAACAAAAGAAATCATGCACACATAGCTAAAGATGGAGAAGAATAGGAAGAAGGACCTCAAAGAAAAAAAGAAAAAGAAGAATATGCAGACGAGTATGTATTATTCTCTGCACTCTCTGGGTCTGTAACACCTGAAGAAGATACATGGCTTATTAAAAGTGGTGCTTCAAAGAACATGACATGACATAAGAAAACTCTATCAAAACTTGAAGAGAATAACTCTCCTATGAAAGTTTCTTTAGGATATGACTATCAATATCCTATCAAAGGTATTGGTGAAGCAAGCTATACTGGAACTCCCATGAGGATGAAGGAATTCTTTAATGTACCAGGTTTGAGAAGAAAGTACTTACCATCTCATCATTATATAAGAAAGGATATATGATTGCATTTATAGATGGACAAGTACTTATGTGTCCCAAATGAAAAACATTTGAATATAGAATTGTCATTGGTGAAGAAGGAAGAGGATTATATAAAATCAAGGGACATTCAGAAACAACCCTTGTTCTTGATATCAGTAGCCCAAATGAACTATGGCATAAGAGGCTTGCTCACATCAACAACAAAGAAATACCCCATGTGAGAAAATTAGTAACAAGTTTACCATATTTGAAGATTGATCATGAAGTCACTTACAAAGGATGTGCAAGAGGAAAGAATGTCAAGAATCAATTTCTGAAGAGTGAAACAAAGACTAAAGGGACGTTGGAATTAAATGATTCAGATGTATGTGGTCTAATACCCTCCACATATTTGAGTGGTTATGAATATTATGTTACATGTATTAATGAATATTCAAGAAATACATGGATATATTTATTGAAAACAAAGGGTGAAGTATTCAAGAAATTCAAGGAATTCAAATCCTTTATAGAGAATCAATCAGAAAGAAGAATCAAGATACTCGGAACAAAAAATGGTGGATAATATACTTCAAAATAATTTAAAGCCTTTTGTAAAGAAGCAGGATTCAAAATGGAACTAACCACTCAATACAATCCTAAACATAATGGTGTTGCAGGAATAAAGAATAGGACCATTATGGAAGCAGTAAAGACAATGATACATGATCAAGATCTTCCTATGCATTTATGGGTTGAAGAAGCAAGAACAATAGTTTATGTACATAATAGATTGTCTCATAGTACCCTTGGATTCAAGACTCTTGAATAAATGTTCACAGGAATGAAGCATGAAGTAATCAATCTCAAAATATTTGGTTTTCCAGTATATCTTCACATTCCAAAGAAAAGAGAACCAAGTTGGACCCTTCTAGAAATAAGGGAATATTTGTTGGATACTATGAAGTCTCCAAATCCTTTAGAATATACATTACAGGATTCCATCACATGGATATCTGTAGGGATGTAACATTTGACAAAGAAGCAGCTCTCAAGAGATCAAGAAAGTGCCAAAATGAAGAAGTATATGAAAAATGTGTACCTCCCAGAAATATAGAAGTTGTACCCTTCCCTAAAAATGAAACATTAGAGGACCATGATATGCTAGAACCTCCTACTATGAATATATCATGAAAAAGAAAAAATGCTTGGGTAATAGAAATCATACAAAAAGCAGAGAAGCATGGATCTCCAAAAGGCTCCATAAGAGTAAGAAAGAGATCAAATCCATTCTCTAGTTATGTAGCTTTAATATGTGATCTTGTATATCAAGAACCTGCCAATTATGAAGAAGTTGTACAGAAGAAAGAATGGGTAGAAGTGATGGTGGAAGAATACCAATCAATAATGAAGAATGATGTTTGGGATATAGTTCCTGAGCCCAAAGGAAAGAGTGTGGTACCTTCCAAGTGTATCTACAAGATAAAGCATGCGGATGATGGAAGTATTGAAAAATACAAGGCAAGGTTTGTGGCTAGAGGATTCTATCAGAAATAGGTAATTGATTATGAAGAGACATTTATGCCAGTAGCAAGGTACACCATGATCCATCATCACACTTGCATCCATGATGAAGTGGAGTTTACACCATATTGATGAGAAGAAAACCTTCCTAAATGGTGTTATTGAGGAAGAAGTGTACATAGAACAACCACAAGGATTTCAAGTTGAAAACAGACAGACTCACGTATGTAAGTTGAAGAAGGCTTAGTATGCCAACTAAATCAAGCTCGTAGAGCTTGTTATGGAAGGATATATAGCTTATTGAAGAGCCTGGGATTTACCAAAAGTAAAGTCGACCCTAACATTTACTTTAAGGTTATGGATTATGAACCTATCATACACTGTATGTGGATGACTTATTTCTAACAAGAAATGAGAAACATATTGTAGAATGCAAGAAGAAGCTCACTGAAGAATTCAAGATCAAGGATCTTAGATTTATGCACTACTTTCTAGGACTCGAATTATGGCAGAGCCCAAGAGGAATATTTCTCAACCAGCGAAAGTATGGTGTAGAAATCTTAAAAATATTTGATATGTTGGATTGTAAAGCCATGGTCACACCCATGGATACCAACCTGAAGTTATATGATGAATCATTAGAGTTAGTGGATATGACTCAGTACAGAAAAATTATTGGGTTGTTGATGTATATGACAAATACCAGGCCATATATATGCTTTGTTATGAACACCTCGAGTCAGTAACTAGTTAAACCTAGATTTGTTCACTTGATAGATGCAAATCATGTGCTGAGGTACCTAAAAGTTACAATAGAATTTGGACTATACTATGATGGAGATCATGACTACAGAATGTATGGTTATACATATGTAGATTGGGAAAGTACCTTAGATAGAAGAGCATCTCAAGTGGATGTTAATGTCTAGGTTTTGCCATAAGATCATGGTTTAGCAAGAAGTAGTCCCATGTTTCCATGACAATATTGGTGTAATACGAAAAAACCTTCCTCGTAAGGAGGAACAATGATGATGATGGTATATAATTTCCTCGTAAGGAGGAACAATGATGATGATGTTGTAGAATTTGATCATAAGGAGGAATAATGATGATGATGTTGTAGACTTCCCTCGTAAGGAGGAACAATGATGATGATGTTATAGAATTTCCTCGCAAGGAGGAATGATGATGATGTCGAACCTCCTCGAAAGGGGAAGAAGTTTGATGATATGGACCCTCCTTGAAAGGGGGAGCAAGTTGATGATGTAGACCCTCCTTGAAAGGGGAAGTAGGTTGATGATGTTGCAGTAGTATTGTATCAACCCTGGAAATTATTCCTAAAGTGATATGTAGACCTTTGTCTTCATGTTGTGGTAGGATTGCATCATCATTGGACTCATGTCTTAAAGTGATAGGGATTGATCATCCCATAATTGGATCTGTGGACTTTTGTCTTTGTAAGGCATGAGTATTGGATCGTCCTTGGACTTATGTCCTAAAGTGATAGGGATTTATAATCCCCTAATTGGATCCATGGAATTTTTTCTTCGTGAGACGTGAGGATTTCATTGTCCTTGGATTTAAGTCCTTAAGTGATAGGGCTTGATCATCTCGTAATTGGATTCATGGAATTTTGTCTTCACGAGGCATGAGGATTACATCGTCCTTGGAATCATGTTCTTAAGTGGTAATGGTTGATCATCCCATAATTAGATAATGTGTGTTGCAAGATGTTGCTACTGATTATGATGTTGATTGAAAGATCAACTATGGGTGTAAATGATGATGTCGTTGATCGAGCGATCGGGTTGCTCCAACGGATCAAGCGATCACGTTGCTGCAAATGATTGAGAGATTGCGTTGCTAAAAAACATTGAGTGATTGAGTGCTGCAACAAATCGAGCGATCGAGTCCTGCAGAAGATTAATATTAAAGATGAAGACTCGATGATGTAGAAGATGATGTTCCAGTACTAAATATGTTGAATATTTTCCAATAACTGTTCTAGTTGATGATGATTGTTGAAAAATTCCAATGACATATGGATGTATCACCTTAATGATGTTGCATATGCTCTCTCTCCTTTCTCCTATAGTTGATTTTGTTTTTGTCAGTAGAATACTCTTCTCGTTAAGGGGGGGTGTTGAAATATTGTAACTTCGAAGAATATTCTAAATTTATTTCATTGATGTAACCTATCATATATGTTTTATTCCTCTGTCAAGATGTTAATATTGTATTTGGTCATCATAGAGTTATGAGGTAAAATATCCACTATAAGCGAGGTCAATATAACCCTCCTAAATATAATATAATATTGTTTTGATCTTCCTAGGTGAAGTCGGTGAAGTAAATTTTTTGGGGTCGACTTTATTAGGGAAAATTTCAAGTGGATGAAAGAGTATAAATAGAGGAGGTGTGTTCCTCATTTGAACACACACACTCACTTGTGTATAGTGTATAGGAGAGAGAGAGAGATACATATCTGCAAGGAGAAGGAGAACCTATTTGGGGTTTTATCTTTTTACTTTTGATACATCTATATTGAGGAAGTTTTGCTGGGTTTTATTCCCCTAGAGGGTTTCCCAGGATAAATTGCGTGTCTTTATTGTGATTTTGTTTCTTTTAGTGATCTTGAATATGTTATTGTTGTGAAATTGAATTGAATACTAATGATATCTACCTAAGCACATAGAATATTAAAAACCTAACCACATATACAACTCGTAAGCAAAAGTGTCGAGTCCTAGAAATTGGCCAAGCTTCCCTAGCAGGCACCCACTAGTCATCATCACATGTTTAGGGGAGCGTTCTCAAAAAAACCCTCCCACGACTCCAGGTTTCGTGGGATAAACGGTGGGAAATTCCTCCACCGCTTCTAATAGTACTAAGGTCAACAACCTATATCAACTCTACTCTACCATCACTGTCGAATGGGTCTCGTCATTGAAGAACCACTTTGGGAATTTTGTAGTTCTTGTGAAAACTCACACCCACCCACAAGTTATAGAGATATTGATATTCATAATTAAACAACATGAAAATTGATAAAATATGATCCTCTTCATGTCCAAGATATCATATGCCTCTTAGCACTGTAGGAATTTGGTTATCTTGTAACCAATTAACATGTGGGTTATTTCACCACTAACATAGATCTCATGTATAAACATTTTCAACTCTTTTAGATGATAATATATATCAGTAAAATAACCTTTACATAATAATGTAATAACCTTTGAAATTTATATTATGCTTGATCTATATCAAAAGTACAAGTAAATAATAATTCACATATTGATGTCCCATTTTCCATTTGTGTGTCCAATAAAATAATATATTCCTCGTCATTAATAATATAAAATGATAACTTATATTTACTATCCACACATCTTAACAGTCCACCTATCGACATAACAACAATTTTAATCACTTTGACTAAATCGAATAGATAATAAACAAATGAACATGTTAGAGTAATTCACAATTATATATGGTGAAATATAATACATTACATTCTATTTATTTAAATATGAACTCACATTTTCTTATAAGAATTATACACGATGTAGATGTCCTTAAAGTCAACCCTAATTGTTATAGATGATTTTACCACACACGGTTAAGCACATATTGATGGCCTTCCCTGTCCCTCTGCAGACTCTTTAGTCCCCATGGACTCATATTATCGTTTGATGATCCAAGTTCATCCCTTAAAAACCCATGTTTATTTTTGTATGCAACTTTTAATCCCATACTTGCGTGTACATGTGAATTTTGACCTCAAACCCACGTACACCGAGATGTGTTCATAAGTCCAAATGTTTTTGGAGTTTTCCTCATAGGAGTCTGGATAACTTGACTCTTGGCCTTCCAAATTCCTTGAGAATTCTTGGATTCGACCCTCCATTACCCTCTTGGAGTGCTATATAAGGAAACCCTTGGATACGTTGAAGAGGAGCAATCGAAGAGCAAGTAAACTATAGTCCATTGTTGCCATAGTTTGCATATACTTGAGTCTGCATCCCTTTGTCCCTTTGGAGAAATTCGTGTTCTTCCAAAGCTTTCCTATTCTTGTGAGATTTCTATTGAGAGATGGAGGATTGAGCTGGTGGAGGCCCAGGTAGAGGACTCAGTTTCTCTGGTTCATAGATGTACCGACAGAGGTTGTCACTATTGTAATATCTGATTTTATTAATATAAATATCTTTTCATGTCCAATTATGTGCAATTGAATATGAATATTGAATCCATGGATATGTTTAATTGTTTATGTGTCATTAAATATATATTCTACAGTAGGTCTAACACACTATTATATAGCATACTTGTCTTGTTTGGTGTTGTTGAGAGAGAATTGCTAATATAAGTGTGAATTAGAAAGCTCAATGGGGATCAACTTCAACCGTCCAGAACAAGGTATGACTAGATATCCCTTAGTGTTAGATTTTTGGTTTCTCTTGCATATTAGGAAAGATTGGTTTCTAGTGTCAAAGCTGTCTATTATGGTACACCCCAAGCCATAGGAATATTCTCTCCATAACATAATTTGCGACCATAGTGGGGAGTTTCCTAGTTGTTTCTCTTTAGGGGTTTGTGGTATTCAATGTACATAAATTTCCCTTGATTTCTCTATTTCTGTGTTGGGTCTGGGGGAATGTTTTCCTAGTAGGGTCTTGAAGAATTAAATTTTGTCTTATCTTGTCTGTTTGCTCTATTTTTCTACCTTTTTCTTCCTGTACATGGGTTTTTCCTTCACAGTCGTGTATGCACGTGGGTTTTCCTTGAACAAATGCGTATATACGCCCTTTTATGGAGAACATTCACATATGCATTGATTTTTAGCTTTAGTGGGAGGATTAAGTGTGTCTTGGTGATTTCTAATGATTGTTCAGTCATCTTGGATGCTTCTGGAGTCTATATACATCCTCTGTTTCTGACCAAAGACTAATTTTAGTTTGTTTTTTAAGTTTTTTTCTTGTCATCCATTTATCCATTTTTGTTTTGAGATTAGTGCATTAGGTCTCTTTTACCTTAGTACCTTGTTTGGATGTTGTTTGGGAGTGTTTGTAGGGTATAGAGGTTGTAGAGTCATTTATTTTCTTACATATCTCATTTATTACAAAAAATACAAAAATACTTTTGATTTTGCATTGTTATGCATCTCTTGCATTTTGCATTGGCACAGTACTTGCATTAGGTTTGCTTACTGCTATTATAGTTATATTTTTATATAAGAATGACTACACTTAAATTTGAAGGAAATTTTTTGCATCTCATGTAGTGGCATACCCTGTTCTTCATTCTAAACATTGCATTTGGCATATCTTGTTAGGTGTGCATATTTACTTTACTGCTGAGTCATAACTTCATTGGTTGCATGACCATTTACCCTTTGAGTAATCACAACCAACTAAAATCAATTATTAATAAAATAAATTACACACTTTTATTTTCTAAGGTGCATCAACAAGAATAGGTTTTAGGGTCTTGGAATAGTTCATTGTGAGTCAATTCTCCAAGACCACTAAACAGAACAAGTAGGTGTTTTTCGAGGTGAGAGTGTGGAAACCCTTAATATAATTAGTGTTTCTCAGGACGCTCCTCTTACATGGGAGTTAAGCAAGAGGTAGTGCACACGATTATGATTGGGATGACCCTTGATCACTTTCTAAGAGCATTGGAGATATTTCCAGGATTGTATTTGTATCTGGGGGCTTTGAGGTATTGATTGGTGCGCCCATGGGGTACCAGTTGTGATTTGAGGCTTCAGGATTTTCTACCCTGCACATACGGTCGATCCCACATGTGACTGTCTACCTGAGCATTGGTTATATTGACATGACATTACTTTCCTTACATAGGTTATCGAGGGGGTATTTGCAGAATTTATTATGTAGGTGTCCTGGCCAGGTAGGGGTTGGATAGCACAATCTCTATATGAGTTGAAGACGAGGGCCACTATAATTGGTTACGAACCTCTACTTGTTGTGTATAGGAGTATCAAGACTCTCATAGGAGAGACATACCTGCTTGATTCGAGAGCTCACTTATCCTAACCTTGGTTTGCTTGTGATTTGGATTTATATTTTCTTAGGTGTACGCTCTGTGCACGCTATTTTTCTTAAGGCCATGTAGCTAGATCGATTCATTTCTTTTTATTTAGTAATTGTGGATTTGGATGCGACACCTCATCGTTCTCATTGTTTAGCAGGGATTCTACCTTCCACGTCTCCTCCTCCTTTGGGAGAGAGAACCATATAGTCCGAGAAGACTCATTCTCACTTTTATTCATATACTATGGGTGATCATGAGCACGATATTCCGCATATCCATGATTTTCCTCATCATGTATGGGAAGACAAACCCCCTAGCACATACAGGACTCTGGTAGGGTTTGGTCATCATTCGGCTGGACTATCATAAGAATATTTTTCATGATTCATAGATTCCACACACCCTAATCATCGGTATTGGAGTCCGAGCGATGAGATTCACCACACATCCACTCAAACTAGCACTATTAGGTATGTCATGCCTGATATTCCCAAGACCGGTTCGACACCTCATGAATGATCAGGTTTTGACCCTAGTGTTGTGCTTGGGGGAACATCCATTCCTTTCCATGCAAAGAGGTTTGGTATTTCTATTCACATTGCACCTTCCATCCCTGCGGTGGAGATTCCTTAACACACATAGCCTAGGGCTAGCGCTAGTGTTCCTATTCAGGGACCATAACCTAGACATGTGAATATTGTGTGCACGAGTTATATTCCTTCACATATTCCATCGTCTTTTGAACCAATTACTTCAAATTCCTTTTTGACCACGCATCCTCCCCCTAATTGTAGTGGGCCTTCTGGCCAGATTTCTACCACTAGCCATGTCTGTCCTACTTCTGATAGCACCATTGTATCATAGGGCCACGTGCCTCCTCACATTTCAGCAGGACATGTATCTTCCCATGGACCATACTATGTACTTTCCCAGGGACCATCTCATGGTCCAGTTTATGGATCCTCCTATGGACCTTCTTACAGACCATATTACGGATAAACCTACACACCTTATGGGTTTGGGTATCAACCCGTGTATTAGTCACCTAATTATGGATTTGCAGCACCCAAGCCTCAAGGTACCCCAAATCACAATACTTACATGCAACCCTATATAGGTCAAATGGGAGGAGGTTATTATCCCATTGGCTAAGGCCATGGTGTATATAGCAGTCAGCCTTATGTGAACCAGTCTTATCAAGGATCATGGAACCAAATGACTCAACCTAGGCTCCCTTTCCTTGTGACTTTGAATCTACCCGATTTGTCGATATTGACAAATGATCCTGTATCTCATGACTCAACATGGCCAGAAGTTCCTACCAAACTTAGTTCGGACATCCCAAAGTTCAAAGGTAAGGCTGGTGCAAATCTTGGTGAGCACGTTATGACCTTCCATCTTTAGTGCTCTTCAAATTCCTTGAATGATGATTCTATCTATTTGAGACTATTTCAATGCACCCTCATGGGTCCTACCATGAAATCGTATATAGAGCTACCTGGGGGGGCATATTATTCATTTCATGACCTTTCTATGATTTTTATTAACCACTTCCATCTAACCATGCATTATGACGTCGGTGCCGAACTCTTGATGACATTTCGGCAAGATAAATCCACCCATATTTCAGATCATATTCAAGAGTGGCGTAGACAGAAGAGGATAATTAAAGCCTTTATACCAGAAAAGTTTCTTCTAGAGTGGTTCCTCAAGTTGTTGTTACCATATATCGTGAAGGATGTCTCCACATCCGGAGTGTGAAAAGAGGACCAAGCTATTTTTAGGGCCCAACAGTTGGACTTGATTTATGCTTAGTCTGGGCTCCTTTATGAGATCATACCTAATGCTCTGTGTTCCAATTTTGACCCCTATTTTAAACCCAGGGAACATGCCGATAATATTGTTGGCTATGTAAGTACCAAACCCACATATTCGGTTACAAAAAAATGAGCTAGTTATCGCTTAACCAATCTTAGCTGTGGAAAGCTACGGCTTTTCCCCTTCCTACCCAGTTGGCAGATGTACTTTCCATGCAGTTGTCGAACTCGAAAGGTAATCAGAAACCTAGAAAGAATAAAAATAAAGGAAAAAGTAATAATAAGGGTGGGAATAATAATGATAGTGTGACTCATGACAAGAACAATAGAAACAATAATAATGCCGGGGGGGGACAAGAAGTATAAGCATTAAATTTCCTTGCAAGTTGTGTGGGGATGACCACCTTACTCACTTGTTCCCTTGTATGGAATATGCTTCGAAGCTCATAACACAAGTCCCAGCCATGTTTACAAATCCTTTACCAGATAATCAAAATATGAACTCGAGGACCATGGATCCTGGTTGTGCATTTAGTGGAACTCCAAATCCACCGAAGGCCACTAATGGACACGGGTGCATCAACATGGTGAAAGCTACTACTGTTGTGACGCATGTGAAAGATTATGGTTCATCATAGCCATACCTTGGAAAAGAACCTTCTCCACCTGAGAGCTCTTTGTGAATTGAAAATCCTATGGATAAGCCTGAAGTTTCGCTTCACATTCCTAAGGGATCCTTGAAGCACTCAGGGAAAAATCCTAATGCTCGAGCCACCCAAAACTATTCAATTGTCGATGATTTGTGATAGACTCCGTGTATGATGTCTGCATTAGAATTACTTTAGACTTGTCCTTCATATAAAAAGGCCTTGTTGTCTTCTCTTGGGGTTGGTGATGATAGCTCTCCTTCTGTGATAAAATTTGAAATTCATGGAATCCAACCTCACTTTCCTTGCTATGTCTCTCTTTTGATTCACGTAGAGTGTTTAAACAACACGATCATGCATACTGTGATTGATGAAGGTGATGTCACTACTGTGATGTCTTTGGCTTGTTGGAAGGGCTTAGATTCTCCCATGATGTCTAAATATGCAAACATGTTGACTTATTTTAATGGAAGATCATTTCGGCCACATGGTATACTTCCTTCCTGATAGGTCCAATTGGGGGGAATAATGTGGCAATCGAGGTCAAGGTGGTTGATGCACCCCTTGACTACAATATTTTGCTGGATAGAAACTAGATGTACAATATGAAAGTTGTAGCCTCTTCCCTATTTAGATTGGTTTGTTTTCCATTGAATGGGAATATCGTTACTATCGATAAATAATATTTCCAGAATTTGAGTGTAAACGCATCATCGGGATATTCTATCTCGATTATTGATCATTCATAGCCAGCAACTAAGTATGTGGGTGTGGGTATGTATCCTTCTCTCATGGGAACCTTTAGTTGTCCTGTGACTGTTCTTATGATTGGGTCTAGTCTTGGTGGGGCTTTGACCTCATTGAATTTGGTATCCTTTTACACTTCTTATATGGAGGATTCTTGGATTCTTCCTTCACTGAGTACTTCGAGTGATAATTCTATGTCTTTCGAGACAGACGTGCCGTTTCCTGCAACATTGGTTGTGTATCAAGAAAATATTAATCATGATGTAGAGCCTATTCCTTCCTCTTTTCAGATGGAGGAGGAGGACCCTTATGTGCTACCTGCTTGGGAAGTAGAGTCATCTCACTCTCAAGATTGCCTTGATGATTTTTTTCCATCTGATGAAGCTATTCTTGAGGCTATGTCTGGGATAAAACAACCTTGGGGAGAGCTGCACCATAGATCGTATTTCCTCCTTAAGATTAATCGGTTAGATTGTGATGAATTTAGGGCGATTATAAGTGAGAAGGTTGGTATCCCCATGGTCCCATTAAGATCTCCTAGTCAAATTGCTGAAGGGAACATGGCTAACCTATCACAAATGATTCCTATCAACATTTCTCATGATCTTGGTAAGATTGAGAATGTTTACATTCGGACAGATTGTTCCCCCGATGAGATTAAAGAGTATACCAATCTTTTTAAGGAATTTTGTGATTTTTTTTCCTGGTCATATGAGGAGATGCCAAGAAAAGACCCTCGAATTGTCAAACACGAAATAAAAACCTATCCATATGTGAAACCCATTTGACAATGTTTGCGTGTCGTGAATCTGAGGAAAGCACTTGATATTAAAGAAGAGATAGAGAAACTCCTCAACGCTGGTTTTATCTATCCCATTCCCTTGCAGGAGTGGGTTTCAAATCTCATTCCGGTGGATAAGAAGAAGGGAACGATTCGAATATGCACTGATTTCCGTGATTTAAATCGAGCCTATTCTAAAGATGATTTCCCTACACCATTTATTAATCAAATTTTGGATGAGTGTGTGGGAAGTGAGGCTTTTTATTTTATGGATGGATTTTTTAGATATAATAAGATATAGATTAAACCTGAGGACCAACATAATATTTCCTTTATTTGTCCTTGGGGAACTTTTGCATATCGGAAGATTCCCTTCGGCCTTAAAAATGTCAGAGCTACGATTCAATGGGCCATGAATTTTGCATTTCATGATCTCAAAAAGATTATTGAAGTGTATTTGGATGATCTAGCTGCTCACTCTCGTTTGAGAGTGTGTGATCCTTATCATTTGTGATTAGTTTTTGAAATATGCCATCATTATCAAATTCAATTAAATCCTCACTAGTGCATCTTTTGTGTGAAGATTGGTTGTTTACTAGGATTCATCGTGTCTAAGGAGGGTATTAGATTCAATCCCTTAAAGGCTAGCGAAATACTTCAATTGTATCCCCTAGGAAAAATTCAACATCTTCAATGTTTACAAGGTATGGAGAAATTCTTGCAAAGGTTCGTGGTTAATTTTTCCAATTTGACTAAAGGCTTCATGCATTTATTGAAGAAATACACCCCTTTTTATTGGGATGAGCCGAGCCCAGGATTATTTCAATGCTCTTAAGAATTCCTTAGCATCAACCCCCATGCTTAGTCCACTAGACTATAGCCATGAATTTTTTTTATTTATGTGGTCGCATCTCAAGAGAAGGTTGGTATGGTATTGGTTCAAGAGGATGAGGATCTCCATGAGCATGCCATATATTATCTGAGCTAAAACCTTATTGATTCGGAACTTCATTATTCCCATGTTGAGAAGTTATCCTTAGCCACCATCCATGCAGTTCATCGTTTGAGGCATTACATCCTCCTTCCCCAAACTTTGTTCGTAGCTGACATCAATCCATTTTAGTTCATCCTCACTAGAAGGATGATTGGGGGAAAGTATAATAAATGTATTGTGATATTGCAGGATTTTGATCTCAAGTTTATTTCAGCAAAATCGAAGAAATCATTAATATTTGCTGAGCTCATATCAGATTTTTCAAATTTTGATGAAGAAGAGGTTCATGAGGATTCTCTTGTTGATGAGCCTATCTTTCTCATCTCAACCATAGACCCTTGGTATGGGGATATTATTGTTTATTTGCAAGCATTGAAGGTTCCTACTCACCTCTCGCAAGATGAGCAATTATGACTACGTCACATAGCGAAGAACTACCTCATAGTGGAGGATACTTTGTATTGCCATGCGGTTGATTACATTTTAAGTCATTGTTTAACTCATGAGGAGGTTGAGTTCGTGCTTAATGATTGCCACAGAGGGGCATGCGGTGGTTATTTATTTGGGCTTTCTACAGCCCAAATTTTTTTGCGAATAGGTTATTTTTGTCTATCCATCTTTAAATATTGTGTTAATGCAATCAAGAGGTGCCACCCTTTCTAAGTGTTTGCACTTAATATGCATTCGTGTATGTCCCCTTTGCATCCTATTATTACCACTAGTCCCTTCACCAAGTGTGTTACACCCAAATCCTGTCACCACCATGTGATAAGACCCTTAACTTCCATGTTTTCCCTTAATCCCAGCACTTAGAGTGGAAACCTACTATGTTTTTGAATTCTACATGAAAAAACTCAGCACCACGCTTTCCTTGTGTCCCATGAGTGGTACCTTGCTCGCACATCCTGTATCTGGTTTTCCATAAGTGGTGCCACCACTTGTGGTCTTTTGTCCATAAGTGTTTCTAATCTAAACTGCTATGTCATAAGAGAAGAAAAGCAGTACCCTAGGTAAAATGGGAAAAAGAGAAGTTTCTCAAGGCTTCTATATCATGAGCCTCCTGTCCTCCCCTATCCCTATCATTGTGGGTCAGTTGAACTCGAGATCCTCCATCAAAGGATCTTGGAGCCACCTCATCCACAAATCTCTCAACTATCCCTATCCATTGAGCCTTATAAATACAAGCTCATGTCCATAGTTGAGGGGGGAAACTATAGAGGTATTGTTATGCTATTGGATTGACCACTTAGCTCAAGCTATTGGAGAGCATAGAGAGAAAAGTTGGAGCTTATGGGGATGAAGTGTTTGCTCAAATCCAGACTCCATCTCCAACTCTCTTCAGTCAGATATGCCATCTGAATCAGTGAATTTTGGTTTGAAACTTTTAGATCTATTCAAATTTGAATTATTTCGACTTTTTATGCTCTTTTTTACTGTCAATCCATCAATTTTTTCCTTGATCTGATCAATTTCTGACTTGATCTTTCATTCTCCTTTGTTTTTTGGATCTATTCAGGGAGTCGCACATGTTTTGTTGGCAAGAAGAGGTGCTACCGCCTGAGTCAACTTAGCCATAAGCAGTGCCACCGCATGAATCCAGTGAGCAAGGAGTGGTTCTTCCTCAAAACCACTTGTCAGGAACTTAATCTGTGTGGTGCCAGGTAGGCCCTGTTCCAGACTTTGTATTTTGATTTTTGTCAGTTTTTGGCTTACTTTTTGATGAAAATGAAGTGTATTTTTGAAAAAAAAATGCTCCCTCACAGCCGAAAGGGGCCATGAATTGTATATTCTGCAATCGCTTTGATTGTTATATTCCCTCTGCATTCAAAGAGATTTTATGTTTCTTGTGTTGGATTTTACATTATTTTCTTTGCTTGAAACCTCTTGCTCTTTTCTAAAGATATTATGCATTGGAATTGGAAATATACATTTCATTTTCTTCAGTGGGTTTTTGGTTTGTTTTGGACTTGAAATGCGTAAGTAATCCATGTTGTTTTGAGTCTTTCTTTGCTTGGGTGATTCTTGTTTCCTTTTGCATGCTGATTTTTTCAGTGCTTGGTAGCAAAGATTGGTTCTTCATTTCCTTATTTGTTTCAAAGAGAAGTTTTAGTTTTCTCTCTCTTTTGCTTTATTCGCAAGTTTTTTGAGTGATTTTCTTCTTGTTTTGTGTATGATTGTTTGAAATTCTAGATCTTACTTTCATTAAGAAGAAATATTTGTTTTCAACTTTGCATGCATTAGAGTTTTTTGGAAACATTAGTGAAATCATCTTTCCATCAAGTTTTTATGCATCCTTTTCAAGCATGAAAAGATAGGAAACATTTTTTATTTATGTTAGATGTTCTCTAGATCTCTTTTTTATTTTTTTCTTTAAAGATTGTTTGGGGTGCATTGATATTTTACTTTTCATTTGAAAAGATAGAATTGCATTTGCATTTGGGTGTGCATTTTGGAAGGAAAAGTAAATCTCTCTCCCTCTTTAAGTAGAATTTCATTGAAGAGGAAAACTTGCACTATCATATAGATCAATGTGCATCTTCTTTAAATTCAAGTTTTCACTCCATGGTTCCACCTAAACGCACAAGATAAAATTAACGGTAGTAATATGTTAAAACTTTTAGCAATTTGAGTGATAAGTTAGAGACATGTTCGGGTGTCGTTAAGCGTAGGAGCTATCGTTACTTGTCAGCATTACATCCCGGGACTCATGCAGTTCTTCCATGTACCGTCGGTATATAGAACGACATTTCACATACCCTTAAGGTATATAGAAATTTACTTCACATACTCGATTGTATATAGGAAGGCCCCTTGTGAATAGTTATGCATTAGACAACACTACTACCTATTTGAGCTCCCATGTACCTTGCGTATATCAGGAGACCCTTTTAGGAATCCTCAAACCATCTGAGTTATCCTTTTGTCCTATCCTGTGAGGTTCCTGACTCTTATCCACTCCTTTCACATGTTTGCTTGTTGCTTTTATTTTGAGTAGTCCTTGCTTGTGCGTGGTATTTAGGGGGTTATTAGAGAGTTTAGAGATGGAATCCCATTCTAGGACTACTACTCAATAGGTCCCTTTCCAAGGTGTACCTTTTGTATTCCATCCAAGTGAAGGTATTGGTCCTCCCTTTATTGCCACTCTAAATCTTCCTAGATTAAATATAGGATTACCGGTCTAGATTTTTAATCCAGTAATTCCTATTACACCTACTGTTTCAAATGTCACCTCTCCTCTGGGAGAGGATCGAACTCAACCTAATCCCTCTCCTTCTTTGTCGGTTGTTGTTTCACCCCTTTCTTCTTCTTTGCTTGACCAAAGCTCTATGGTTAGTAGTCATGTGGATACGAAGAAGAATAAAGGGAAGAGTAAGAAGAAGAAGGATAAGAAAGAGAAAAAGAAACAACCATTTTCTCTTGATGGTGTCCATTCTAAGAGAACACTCGAAAAACCCAAGTTCCCTTGTAAGCTTTTCAAGGGGGGCCACCTTCTTAAGGAGTGTCCCGGTCTCTCTTGTGTACAAGAAGAGCGGTCTAAAGGTCCAAACCATCTGTGTCATCAACCTCTAATCATCATGTTGACGATACTCCCTCAACTAGTGACCCATTGGTAGAAGGTCATAAGGGTAAAGTCTTGTA
Source organism: Pseudotsuga menziesii (assembly GCA_001517045.1). Taxonomy (NCBI): domain Eukaryota; kingdom Viridiplantae; phylum Streptophyta; class Pinopsida; order Pinales; family Pinaceae; genus Pseudotsuga; species Pseudotsuga menziesii. The sequence goes on from LPNX010562859.1 coordinate 124,991, forward strand.
TCCTTGTTTGATATGCAAGGATATGCATCATACTTTTTTTTGTCCAAGCATGGATGAAGCTTCGTGTTGGTTGGAAAGTATTACTGATCATCAATAGGTGATTCCAACAAGTGATAGTAATTTATCCCTCTATTCCTCACTGGTTGACCAAGTGATCAATTTAGTTTCATCTATAATTGATCCCACTCTTCCTTTGGAGAGTGAAGTGGTCGAGTCGATGTCATTTCCACCCAATCCCGCTCTTTCAATAGAGAGTGTTAAGATTGAATTAGTGTCTTTTACTGAATCTTCATCTATTTATTCTCTTACAGTAGAGAATGAACTAAAACCTGCTAAATTTGTTATGCCTCGTTCTGATTGTTCTCGACAAGAGGAAATTTTGTCTCTTTCGACAGAACCCTCTCCGAGTACTAACATTATTTCCTTTGACTGGAGTAACCTAACAAAGTCTCGTCTTCATTCGAGTGTTCATTTCCAGATAGTTTTGAATGTTACTACTGTTAGAATAATCAACCCATATTTAGTTGCCTTAGACATTAATTAATCCATTTTTGTCTTATTTTCCTAGTTTCTATGTTCCACCTTATGCAAGTTGTCATCTACACATCCATAGTGGTCAAAATTGCTAATTTTGACTCATGGAGCGCTTGGGAAAGATCATGGAATCAAATATACTTTATTCCTAGCCTCCTAAGCACCCTTCTGCTTTTTCTTCTTTATTGCCTGCTTTTTCAGTGCTTTAAGACAATTGGGAAAGTTTGACTAGGTGAGGTTAAATAGTTTTTTGTCCTCCACATCCTCCACTCTTTTCTCCTATGAAAATAATGTATGAGTTTTCATTCCATTACCTTTTAGCTTGCCTAATTGATTTTTCCAATTCATGATCTCCTTGATAGTTTTGGAAACTGCTTTATGCACCTATGGGGGATTTGCTTAGATTTAGTAAGCCTGCTTTTGACTAGATTCAAATTGCCTCTTGATGCATTCAAATCGTTTATGTAGCTATTTATTGTGGCAGCCTATGACTTCACAGGGTTGGCTGTTGTACACTTATTCAATACACTTTAGTGTTCAGCTCCATTTTCAGTCTCTTTTGTGAGTGATTTTGCATGTACAATTCATAATTGTTGTGAGTGTAATTGTTCTATAAATGGGTTCAATTTCCACATGGTATCAGAGCCTTTGTAGATTGATTTCTCTCCTTCCAATTTGTTTTGCAGGTTCAACATCATTGACTGGGAGCATTCTACTGCCTGCCGGGACAATTTTTGAGCTATGGATCAATCTCAGAAGATCATCTTGACTCCATTTAAATTATTTGAATGGAAAGCAGAGATGGAGATACTGTTGAGAGAGAAATTTCTCTACAGAGTGACTATGGCAATAGAATCAGAGCCCAATGCAGCTGTAGAGAAGATAAAATGGCACAACAGGAGGGATGAGGCCTATGGTATCCTATGTCGGAGCATATCCAGAGACCTCCTTTTCCATCTTGATGGATTAACATCACTGAATGAAGTATGGGAGAATATTGTTGATATTTTTGGAAAGACAGATGAGATGAGGGGACATCAAATCGAAAATGAACTGATCTCCCTGAGTCCAAATAGCTTTGAATCCCTGCAACTCTATTTCTCCAAGTTCAAAGCACTTGTTTTGCAGCTAAAACAAAGTGGGATCGAAAAGAATGATGATCAGCTGGTCTTGGCCATACTCTTGAAGCTTGGCCTTGACTATTCAGTGTTTGTTTCAACCTTCTATGCCACAAAGTTGATAGCTCGAACCTGGAAGATGCCTAGCCTTGCAGATTTCATGGAATCTCTCACACAAGAACAAGACAAACTGATGATGATGGGCACCATCAAACCATCCAAAGACCAAGATTTGGTTGGTGGAGATTCGAGGGTGGATTCAAAAAGAAAAAAGAAAGCTAAAAATCCACCTGAGCAAAAGAGAGACAAGAACAAGTCTCCGGAGGATCCTCAAGGTTCTAAGAAGAACTACCAGAAGAAGAAAAACAAAGCAGAAATGAGCAAGTGCGCATACTGCAGTAAGGGAAATAATACTGAGAGCTCCTACATGAAGAAGAAAATAGACATGCTGACCCAACTCCTGGAGAATAATGGCATCTCCCTTCCATATATCTCAAAGAAGAGGGAAGGAGGATCAAGTTCAGAAGATAGAGAGAGAGTTCATGCATTGGTTGCTGGCACATCAAGCTCACCTAGTTTCATCATTGATTCTAGAGCTTCAAGACATATGGTTTTGACCAAGGAGGCATTCACCTCACTTGACATGTCGAAAGGTCCACCAATAGTACTGGGATATTACTCTCTCACTGAAAGTTTGGGCAAAGGCAGGATTGATCTTGATCATGGTAAGTTCAACAATGTGTTGTATGTTCCAGGTCTTGCCTCTAACCTCTTATTAGTGTATCATATGACCCACACAGGGTCTCCAAAGAAGGTCATATTCTCCCTTGATGAAGTTGAGATCACAGAGATCTCAAGTGGTAAAGTCATTGCAAAAGGAGTTGCAAATCATACTTAGAAGGTATACATGTTCTCACATTTCTTACCCTACTCAAACCCCTCTGCTCTTCTGATTCATGCTAATGAGGCAAGCAAGATTTGGCATGAAATATTTGGCCACCTAAATTACAAGTATCTTTCTAATCTTAGTGAAAAAGAGATGGTCATAGGATTACCAAAGATAAAATTTTCCAAAGAGTCTGTCAAGGTTGCATCCTAGGAAAACACCCAGAGCATAAATTTGAGAGAGCTAGTCATGAGAGAACCTATGCACCCCTCGAGTTGATCCATAGTGATGTTTCTATCCCATTCCCTCATATGTCCATGAGTCAGGACAAATATGCATTGACTTTCATAGATGACTTTTCCAGGTATTGCTGGGTTTACTTCCTGAAACACAAGTGTGAAGTTTTTGGCCTCTTCAAAGTCTTTAAGGCTTTGGTTGAAAACCAGTCTGGGAGGAAACTCAACATCCTCAGATCTGAAAATGGTGGTGAGTATGTCAAGTCTAAGTTTATTCAATATTATACAGATGTAGGTATTCAGATGTATCATTCTATCCCTTACATACCACAACAGAATGGTGTTGCTGAGAGGAAGAACAGATCACTGAAGGAGATGGCAACATGCATGATGGAGGCTAAGACTTTGCCACCAAAGTACTAGGCCGAAGCTATAAACTGTGCTACGTATATCTAGAATAGGGTTCCTCATAAAAATATTGATGGTATGACTCCTTTCAAATCATGGAGTGGGCACAAGCCAGATGTGACCCATTTTAGGATTTTTGGCTTAAGGGCTTGGGCTAGAATTCCAACAGAAAAGAGAAAGGCTTTGCATCCCCAAAGCCAAGAGTGTCTATTTTTTGGGTACTTTGAAGATTAAAAAGGGTAAAATTTGATAAATTTGAGCACAAACAAATCCTTCATTGAAAGGTGTGTTCAGTTTCAAGAAGAACCCCTAGCAGCAGTGGACGTTGGAGAAGCCTCTTCACCACCAGAACCTCTGAATGTAAGTGAAGAGATAGTTGAACATGTTGATTCTGATATGTTTGATAGTGATGAATTTATTGCAGATCCTAACATCCCTACAAGGCCAAAATGGGCAGCCAAGACCATTCATGCAGCAGGAGAGCTAGCTGGAAATCCTAATGACCCTAGGAGGACTAGATCTCAATTTGAGAGTACTCTGTGCATGAAGGATCCTATGTTTGCTGAGAAATGCTATATGATGGTAGAATAAGATACTCAAACATATGAATATTCAGTATTAGATCCAATATGTCAAGCATCCATGAAGGAAGAGTTCATCTCACTCCAGAAGAGCAACACTTGGGAGCTGGTTGATCTTCCCCCAGGGAGGAAGCTAGTTCAGTGTAAGTGGGTGTACAAGATAAAATTTGATTTTTATGGTTCACCTCTAAAGTACAAGGCCATATTAGTAGCCAAGGGCTACTCACAGGTTCATGGCATAGATTACAATGAGACCTTTGCACTAGTGGCAAAGATGGACTCCATCAGGCTAGCCTTAGCCATTGCAGCTTCAAAGCAATGGGAGGTACATCACATGGATGTAAAGTGTGCCTTCCTGAATGGATATCTCACTGAAGAGATATACATGAAGCAGCCTCAAGTATTTTCTACTAACCCATCTCTTGTTTGCAGGCTAAGGAAGTCATTGTATGGGCTAAAGCAAGCCCCCAGGGCTTGGTATGCCAAGATTGATAGCTTTCTACTATCACTGAATTTTGTTCGATGAAAATTAGATCCAAATGTATATTTGAAGTTTATTAATGGTTCATTAATGATCATTTTATTATATTTTGATGACATCCTCATTACAGGAAGCTCAAAGGATGAGATTGCTTCCTTGAAGGGTGCAATGAACCAAGCCTTCTCCATGACAGATTTGGGGCTCTTAAGCCAATTCTTGGGGCTTGAGATTGCTCAAACCAAAGCTAGTTGCACCAGTCCAATTATGCCTTGTATTTTCTGAACAAATTCAGAATGAAGGATTGCAAGCCAAGCAAGACTCCTTTCCTTTCAGGAGTGAAGCTTGAAGAAGCTGATTCTTCACCTATGGAAAACAATACACTGTATAGGAAATTGATTGGATGTTTGTTGTATCTTAAACATAATAGACCTGATATTTCTTATGCAGTAAGTGTGGCTTCTATATACATGGATCAGCCTCATGAGATCCATTGGAAAGCAGCCAAAAGGATCCTTAACTTTGTTCAGGGAAAAAGGACACATGGGATCTTCTATAAAGCAAAATCTGATCTTGATTTGATTGGATTTACTGATAGTGATTGGGAAGGTGATAGCATAGACATAAATTCCACATCAAGATATGTGTTCATGCTTGCAGAAGGGCCAATCAGCTGGTCAAGAAAGAAACATAGTGCCATTGCACTCTCATCTACAGAAGCAGAGTACAGAGGAGTTGTAAATGCAGCAACTCAATGTTTATGGTTGCAGGGGTTACTTGGAGAGTGTGGCTTCGAATCACAATACTCAACTACTATCTACTATGATAATCAGAGTACCATTCAATTCTGCAATGATCCAGTTCAGAAGCAGAGAACCAAACACATTGAGATCCATATGCACTACATCAAAGAGCTTGTGCATGATGGCACCATTCACCTACTCTTCTGTTCATCTTCAGAAAAAGTAGCTGATATCTTCACTGAAGCATTTTGTGAGAATACCTTCAGCAATCTCAAATCACTGCTGGGGATTGCTGATCATGCTGTGAAGCATGAGTGATGACAAGATTTCCAAATTTTGTTTTACAGTCCATGTTTAAGGGAGGATTTTCCCATTGGGTTTTTGCCTCTTTCCTTGGTTAAATGGACATGCAATATGTAAAGGGTGACTAAGCCTTGTTTCTAGGCCCTATAATTTTTTGATATATTACTCATAAGTCAGGATTAAGGGGGGGTGTTAGAATAATCAACCCATAGTTAGCTACCTTAGACATTAATTAATCCATTTTTGTCTTATTTTCCTAGTGTCCACGTTCCACCTTATGCAAGTTGTCATCTACACATCCATAGTGGTCAAACTTGCTAATTTTGACTCATGTAGTGCTTGGGAAAGCTCATGGAATCAAATATGCTTTATTCCTGGCCTCCTAAGCGCCCTTCTACTTTTTTTGCGTTATTGCTTGCTTTTTCAGTGCTTTAAGGCAATTGGGAAAGTTTGACTAGGTGAGGTTAACTAGTTTTTTGTCCTCCATATCATCCACTCTTTTCTCCTATGAAAAGCATGTATGAGTTGTCATTCCATTACCTTTTAGCTTGCCTAATTGATTTTTCCAATTCGTGAGCTCCTTGACAGTTTTGGAAACTGCTTTATGCACCTATGGGGGATTTGCTTAGATTTAGTAAGCCTGCTTTTGACTAGATTCGAATTGCCTCCTGATGCATTCAAATCCTTTATGTAACTATTTATTGTGGCAGCCTATGGCTTCACAGGGTTGGCTATTGTACACTTATTCAATACAGTTTAGTGTTCAGCTCCATATTCAGTCTCTTTTGTGAGTGATTTTGCATGTACACACTAGTACATTTCGATCCAAAATCCAACGGTTTTTTCCGACGGCGCGTGGATTTTTTCTTTTAACTGTGCCAAAAATCAGGAAGATCAATTTTTTTTTGAAATGGTGGTGATAAGCGTCGCTTAAGCGATGGCTAGGCTTGCAAGCGCCGCTTAAGCGATGGATATCCTCCTAAGCGTCGCTTAAGCGACGGCGCTTAAATTACTCATTCATTTAATAATGTATTATCAATCATTTAATAATTTGTCGTAATTGGTTAATTATTTAAAATGGAAAGCGACACTTAAGACATTATCCCACACACATTAAAATGGAAAGCCTAGGTTC
>LPNX010562878.1:0-40119 GCA_001517045.1 Pseudotsuga menziesii
ACGGATCAACTGATACACTGGAATCAGACTTTGAACAAGTCTGTCAACTGGCGGCTCCTTAGGTAACCCAACTTAAGGCACAAAAAGTTGGATAACAAGGTCCACAGGTTCAGCAATATTCTTCTTATCAGGGTGGCAGGACGAGGCAAGGAAAGGAGGTCGTAGTCTCCTTCCGGTGGAAGCCGGAAAACTAGGGAGTGGTAGCTTCCTTCAGGTCGCAGCCTGTAAATCAGGGGGTCGTAGCCTCCTTCCAGTTGAAGCTGGAAAATTGAAGTCTATATAATAAGGGAGTTGTTCCTTTCATCCAGTTATTTCTGGACAACTATTATTAAAAAGGCTTCCGTGGTCTTACCCCCAAAACTTGGGTTTCCACGTTAAAAACTGTTGTGTACTGTGCATCTTGCTGTCTTTATACATATTGATGTTGTGCTGTGATTGGTGATCAGCAACCTGCTTTTGATTAAAGTTTTATTTTGTACAAATACGGATTCACCCCCCTCTCAGTATTTCAACAGTTCAAACAGCGCATGCATATAGGCTAATCAACACTGCAAACACACAACTAATCTTTCTATTAAGCAATAGAACAAAACACATAGCTCGGCTCTCATTCTTCGGTCTTTTCAAAATATTTACAAGTGGAACCAGATGCAGGTCTGGCCTTCTCTCTGCAACTTGGAATTCTCACCCTGAAGAAGAGAACCCCTAACACTTCTCTAACCTGTCTATTTAAGCTAAACTGTTACCTCCCCCACTCAGTGGTCCTACAACCGAAAACAAACAACTACAAAGCATGATGAAACGTCCCTATCACAAAAACAACTTGCGGCTTGATCTCCTCGCAGAGAGTCATGATCCGCCATCATTCCTATCGCGCTAACAAACTATGACTCAGCAAAACAACCAAAAATATGCCACAGCATGTGTCCAACTCATCACATTGTTGGCATGCCACGATGCTCCTGCATCAGGTTTTAATTGTTAAAAGTTATCAATATTGATTCACCCCCCCCCTCTCAGTATTGTCCAATATTCCAACATCTACAACTTCTTCAACCCACCAAGGACACTTTCTAGGGTATTAGGGCATAGGTTGAGGGCTTGGGAACCATAGAAACAACTTAAGGAAGCTTAAACACAATAAGGGTAGGCAAGGCTTTTGCCATTGTGCCAACGGCTCCAAGGGATTCAGACTTGGGCTTGGACAAGGTCAAAAGGTCCCCTTTTACAATGATAAACACTTGACAAACTTCTAACCCTTAGGGGCTCCTCAAGGGGTACCAAGACACACTTGTTGGCATGAATGACAATTTAGTCAACAGTTGTTATTCTAGCTTTATGTTGATGAGCCAACCTCGTGTTGTCATTGTTGTTATTCCAGCTTCATGCTGATGAGCCAACCTCATGCTGTCGATGTTGATTTTATTCCAACTTTATGCCAATGAGCCAGCCTCGTGTCGTCGATGTTGATTCAGTTCCATGTTGCATATGATGATGTTCCAGCATATGATAATGATGCTCCAGCTCCATGTTGCAGATGAAGATGCCCCAATTCCATGCTGCAGATGATGATGCTCCAGCTCCATGCTGCTGATGATGTTCCAGTCCCATGCTGTAGACGATGATGCCCGGTTCCATGCTGCAGATGATGATACTTCAGCTCTATACTGGAGATGTTGATACTCCAGCTTTGCACTGAAGATGATGATGATGATGTTTCAACAATTCTATGGTAATGCAAATGATGATGATGCTCTAGCTCCATGCTGCAGATGATGATGCCCCAGTTCCATTCTGCAGATGATGATGCTCCAGCTCTATGTTGTAGATTATGATGTTGTTCAAAACTTTCGATGATCTATAGATGTACCAGACGATGTTCCAAAAGAAGATGTTGATGATGCCTCCTTCCTCCTTCCAATGATGTTGTGTCGAGCACTAAAATGCCAAATGGATGAATTGAAAAGCTCTTTAATTTTCTTAACCAAGTACTTTAAATTTCAACCTTAAACTTGCGAAAAGAGCTAGATCTAATATTTCAAAGAAAAACATTTAATTATTTAATAAGATCTAGAGTTAGGAATTTAAATCTACTTTAGATACATCTTTGAAATGTAGATCTAAGCAAAGTAATAGTAACCAAAGTAAACTTGAAATTTTTGGATCAAGAAGTGATAGCACCAGATTGAGTAAGTAGAAAGGGGATGGTGACGCCTCCTTTGGTGAGAACAGAAAGATGATGCTTCTTCTTTTGAAATTACTAGAGAAGAGAGAGAGCCCACTCACTCATCAAATGCTCCAGCTTAGATTTCCCATTACTAACATTCAACAATTGCAAAGAGGATTAAAGGCACCTATCTGAAATGATAAGAAGACAAGTAGCACTATAGAAGCATACAAGAAATCATATAATACCTGGTAGTCTAATATATTTCACAATAAGAAGTGTTATCACATATATTGCAGCCGAGCTACCATATTCTATTTTTCAGATTCAGTACATTTTTCAGCTAGATCTCCTACATATGAGATGTTGAGATGAGCAATTTTGATGGATCATTATGTTATCAGTGGACTATAGTACTCTCCCATGCCAGTACTGAGTCTCAAGACACTCAGATTTGAGGACCAATGTAGCCATTTAGTCATGTGCAGAGCAGATAGCAGTGCCCAATTTTGCATCAGTGTTTTCTTATTGGACAGATGTTGGTTCAGATGAACTATTTTCATGCTTATGACTCGGCTTATATTATATGCTAAGTCACCGTGTTCGTCAATGTTTCGACTTGAAGTTCAAAAATCGCCGATTTTTTGCTCAAGTCAAATTTAATCGATCAAGTTCGCCAATTTGAAACGCGATTTCGTTCTTTTGGGTGTGCCGATTTCAAATACGATTAAATTCGCCAGATATTCGGCGAATTTAATGAAAAATTCGTGTAGGTTCGTTTGGTGTTCGCCTACCCTAATAAATCCAAACCTAACCTCCTAACCTCCGTCGCATTACTCGTCGAGTTGCCCCCATGCCTCCGCGCATGAACTCATTGTGAACTCCGCGTGAAGTTGAATCCGGCGCGTGAAGTCGAACTCCTCGTGGAAGCAAGGTGAAGTGCGAAGTTGCGCACTGTGCCTGCTAGGCTACTACTGTGAACCAGCGTGAAGTGTAATCCGGCAAACTGTGAACTGTGTGTGCTACAGTCTACTGTGTGTGAAGTTGAACTTCTCCTCCAACGGGTCACAAGTCACGACAACTTGCAGGGTCGCAAGCTCCATCTCCATCCTCATCCGGCGCGTGAACACTGAAGTGTAATCCATCCTCATTCCACGTGTGAAGTGTAATCCATCTCGATCTCCAGCGCATGAAGTGTGAACTTTGAAGTTGTGAACTCCATCTCGATCTCGATCGCAGCCTCACGGGCCATAACTCCCAGTCTCCCGGTCCATTGTCACTCTGTCACCTATGAGTCTGTCCCGACCGACATTGCACAGTGCACATTCAAGCTTCAGCATCCGACTGACGACCTCGAGGCTCTAGCATCTGACTTCCAGGTTTCAATTTTTTTTACCAATTAATTATTTTTCAGACTATAATTTATAACCTGTAATTTTTACCCATTAATTTTTTAGACTTATTTTTTTCATACTATGTTTTTTTACCCATTATTTCTCAAACTGTGAATTTTTACCTATTATTTTTCAAACTGATTTTTTACCCATTAATTAAAATTTACAGTAAGTTTGTAATTTGTCTTAGTAAGTTTGTAACTTGTGTAAATTTTAAACTTTATTGTTTGGTCATTTGTAGTTTGTAAGTGTAAGTTTGTAACCTGTAGCCTGTAATTTTTTAGGCTATTTTGTCACGGATGTCTGTAGACTTAAATTAAATGATCCATTGAATACTTCTGGCCACTCGTTCTGCAGAAACTTTCATCAAATGGCACCCCATAAATTTTCTGCAGAGGCATGGAAATATGTCAAGAAGGAAGGGTTATATGTTACTTGTATGCTATGTGGGCACAAGTTTTGTGGTTCTTTAACTCGGGTAGTGGACCACCTTCTTGGTGTTAGTAATGGCAGTGGAGGTGGTGTGGAAGCATGCAAAGGAATATCAGATGAACAGAAAGTTGCAGTGCAACAAGATTATGACAAATCAAAAGCAGAAAGAGGAAAAAATGAAGCAAAAAGGCAAAGAATTCAAAGGGAGATTGATTTGTCTTCTTCACCTGAAATTGCTTCTCACATCTCAAAATTTGGTGGCTCAAGTTCCACCCCAGCAACAAATACAATAGGTGGAAGTGGAACAGCTACATTAAATACATTTTGGAAACCTGTAGACAAACAAAAAGTTGATGATTCTCTTGCTGAAATGTTTTATGCATGTTCCATTCCTTTTAATGTGGCAAGAAGTCCATATTTTAAAAATGCAATTAAAAAGGTTGCTGATTTTGGCAAGGGGTATGTTCCTCCTGGATCCGAAGCCTTAAGGACCACTCTCTTAAAAAAAACAAAGGATAGAGTGTCAAATAGGTTGGCTGACATTAAAAAATCTTGGGAGCTTACAGGTTGCACGATTTTGAGTGATGGTTGGTCCGATTCATGCCATCGACCATTGATAAATGTTCTTGTTTATTGCCCTCAAGGGGTATATTTTTTGAAGGTTGTTAATGCAATGAATGAGGTGAAAACATCAGAATACATTTTCAACATTTTGGATGAAGCGATTCAAGAAGTCGGGGAGAAAAATGTGGTCCAAGTTGTCACCGACAATGCCTCAAATTGTGTTGGTGCAAGAAAGTTGATTATGGAGAAGTATAGAACTATTTATTGGACACCATGTGCAGCTCATTGCTTGGATTTATTGCTACATGATTTAGCCAAATTTCCATGGGTAAATGAGACAATCTAAAGAGCAAACACTACTGCAAACTTCATCATTAACCATCATCTCACTTTGAGCTTGCACAAGAAAAATGCATCTAGAGAGTTGTTGAGGCCTTGTGATACAAGGTTTGCCACTTTTTACATCACTCTGAAAAGAGTTTTTGAGGAAAAAACAAGCATAAGTGTATTTTGCACTGTTGAGTGGGAGAGATCTCACCTTTCAAAAGAGTCAAGGGGAAAGCATGTTGAACAGGTATTGCTAAGCAACAATATCTTTTGGAAAAATGCTCAAAAAGTTCTAAAAATGTGTGATCCAATTGTTGAGGTGCTCCGCATGGTTGATGGCGATAAGCCCTCTGTGGGTTTTATTTATGAGGCCATGGATCGTTGCAAGGAAAATATTGCACGTGCTTTTGATAATGTGGAAGCTGATTATAAAGAGATAAGGGAGGTGGTTGATCAGAGATGGAAGATGATGCATAGCCCATTACATGCGGCAGCATGTTATTTGGACCCTACATTGTTTGGGATACAAAGACATCAAGATGAGGAGGTCATGAGTGGACTTTATGAAGCTATTGACAAGATGCATCCAGATGAGTCTATTGCGACTTTGATTAGATCTCAGATTAGAGCATACAGGTTACAAGAAGGCCTATTTGGAACCATAGCAGCAAAGAGAGATAAGGTTTTGGCAGCTCCAGCAGTGTGGTGGGAGTTTTATGCATCAAGAGCCCCAGAATTGCATCAAGTGCATCAGTTTATGAAAGGAATTGGAGTGCTTTTAGCCATATGCATTCCAAGAGAAGAAATAGGTTGTTATCGGGAAAATTAGGAGATCTTGTTTATGTTCATAGTAACTTGCAATTGGCTTTAAGCAATGTGGCTAAAGATGAGACAAATTCTTCTACTCCATGGATGGAGACTATTTCAAATGCACATCAAGATCAAGATGATTTCGACAATGAGAGTCATGAATCCAATCGTGATCGTGATTCTAGTGGTTTCACTCCCCCGAGTGCTCTTGATGATATAGAGCTTTTTGATGTAACAAGTAGGCCACGAGAACAACAAGAATAAAACTTGTGTTCTTGGTCTAGTCTCTAGACTTCTAGTTTCTTTTTGGGATGCTATTTTGCTAAATAGTTGCTAGGATAAATATTGATGACATTTTATATTATGTTTTATCACTTTATGGACATGTTTTTAAATTTCAATAAAGATGTAGACTCTAATGTTTTCAAAATATATGTTTAATCATTTCTGATGCCATATTTTTATTTATATGATTTAATGACTATCATGTTCAAACTTCATACTTCATTCAATGTTGTCGTGTTCATTATTTATATGATTGTATGACTATCATGTTCATTGTTGATGTGTTTAATGTTCATAGTTTAATGAGCATAATGAATTGTTGTAGGGTTTTTCCGGACAATCCGCAGTAGACATAATGAATTGTTGTAGGGTTTTTCCGGACAATCCGCAGTTTAATGAGCATAATGAATTTTATTGAAAATTTTCATATATTTTAGTCATTCGAACTTAATGCCGATTTTTATCGCCAAAATTTAAAGTGCCAATTTTTTGCCGAATTCCAAGGTCGCCGAATTCGAACACGAACTCGAACTAGGTGACTTAGATTATATGGTGTTATGGTTATCATTGCTCTTATACTCATTTTTGTGACATGTGGTAGCATTTAGTGTCATGATATGGCGGTCATAAATATGTGGACTTTGATGTATTTATATTATGTATTGATGTCCCTACTCAGGTCTGGAGGTTCTTGATCTATACTCATTGGTTTTACCCTCCCTAGGGAGAATAGAGGTAGTCATTCCCACCATACTTTGGCTTGCTAGTGTTGGTTTCATTATTCATTGTCTCCACTCATCCATTACCTTCCACTTGTGTTTTAGCCCGACTTACTACTTGACTTGTGGCATGGAGGACCTTACCCCGCTAGAGCCTTTGTTGGACAAGCCTCCCTATTTATTTGTGTCTCGGCTCTGAGTCGCCTAGGTTGTGTTTGCTTACCTTAAACAAGTAGCGTTGTCATCAATACAATGAATTTGGAAATGAAATGAATATCTTATAAAAAGCCCATTCATGAAAAGTAGTGTTTTTAAACATACATGAATGCAAGGCTAGCCTAATGAAATTGGCTCTGAAAAATATTGCAATGAAATGTCTTAAACATTCATGAAAAGTAGTGTTTTTCAACATACATGAATGCATAAAGTCTCAATAATAAAAATCTGTATAAAAAATACGTAGACAAAGGCTATGGAAAATCAAAGGCCCAAAAAAGCAATGGTTCCTAAAAGTTCTATCTAAAGGTTGTTGGCCTTACTTGTATTGAGTTGGATTGTGAGCATTTATCAAGGTAAGTAAGCACCTCTGAAGTAGTTTACCCATTTGTGAGGCACTGGCATCCCCTTTGTTGATTGTTTGTCCAGCATATGGTTATAGTGAGTATTCTCTTTCCATATACAAAGTGTCACAGTGTTGATTTGGTGGTCATCCCTTGTCCTAACCTTGTAAATTTTAGCCTTCACCCTTCACTAGCAAATTGACTACAACTATGAAGTGAGTATAGTCCTGAAAGTCTGGTCTGCGTAATAATAAATAAAACCCTATATATGTATTTGGTTTTTGTACCGCCAGTGAGGTGATTGCTATTTGTTATGATTGTTACTTGAATGATTTGTAGAGCGTGTCTTAGCCTCTTCACGCTTGCAGCAGATGGATGACAAGATGAGTTATATTATTGGTATCTGGTCATTTACAGGTGATTATTTTGTCTATTGGATATTGCAGATGACCAGGCAGAGACCTGGAATGGGTATGAGTATATACCTTAGATGGATTTGGACTCTCTAAGTCCACTGAGACAGCTTTTTGTCAATTCCAGGAACTTACAGAGATGATTAGGCTCATTTTACTCTTCTGGTGCAGTTTTGCTTCACTGGAACTTGGAAGTCATGTTTGAGCAGGGAGATGATCTTATTGGATCTCCTAGGGCGTTATATGGGGCATAGGAGGTCCAGGGACTTCATTGTACCATATTACCCCCCTTCCAGAGAGCCTGGTAGGCTCAGTTGGATAACGCAAACACCCTAGGAGGCTGTTTTGGTATGTTCACGTTTCTTGAGGTAGATTAAAAAATAATTAAATGGGTACTAAGGAATTCGATTTGGGCTACTGAGGCAAGGAAATGGCATGGGATGAGTCATGATGATGAGAGTGATGTCCTCCGCACCTTTTCCAGCAGTTGCAGCACCTAATTGGGCTCACACCTATTTTTTTCGGACATTTTATATTATTTTCTAGAGCTTTTGGGAGGCTCACAATTTCCTCAAGGAGGCACAATTTCACAATTTAAAAATTATATAATTTTTATTGTGCCATGGAGACACCCAAAGGGAGTTAGTTAACACTCCATGGACCCACCATGTGCTTCATTTATTTCTTGTTGAGTGGGGTCCCCTCTCTTTGGGTGATTTAGTCCACTTTTATATTATATTGTTATATTGATCCATGCATTGTATGTTGAGCTCATCTCAACCATTGATTAGACATTTGTATCTTTTAATCTTAGCCACTCATTTGAAAAGTGGTTAGGATTTTGGTTCTCTCGTTCCTATTTAAAGGAGAGAGCTTCTCATTTGTAGGGGGTCTTTGGGTCTTGGATCTGGATAATAGAAAAACTTTTCTTGTGGATATTTTTGGATCTCCTTTGCATCTAGTGTTCTTAGATGGTGATTGGAAAGTCTTTTGCTTCCTAGCATTCGGGAAATTTTTGTGAGATCTATATCTTTTTTCGGGAATCTTTGTCTTGTCTACAAGAGAGCGACGTCAGCTTGGGTGTTTTTGCAAGGGGACCTCAACTTGCTTAGAATGTCTTTGTTTTTATCAGGGGGTTTTCATTAGTGTCATTGCGATCTATGATTTCTTTTTGCTATTTTTCTGTAGCATGTATCTTTTTCTCATGTTGCAGCAAATCTGATATGGTTGAAGTTTGTTGTGCATGAGAGAAGGCGCATTGACTCCTTAGGGCAAAACGTTGGACATAAAACTCGCTCAAAGCTTCTCAAATTGATCAAGATAGCAGAGATCATCATCATCAAGGCATCTACAAGGTTTTCCAGGTAAGATCCACAAGTTAGTCCCTTTCTTCCAGATCTCAATCCATTGGCCTCTACTTTTCTTCATTTTACACTGAAAATTCTATAATAATAAAAACCAAAAAGTTCTAAAAAACAGACCACTTGATCTCGAGCCAAACCACTGCTGGGTTTTGTAGATCGGGCCATCCCCTCACCATATCACCCTCAACGTTGATATGAAAGTGGCTAGTTTACCCTAGATCTAAGAAACTGACCTCCCAAACCCTAGCGCTATCCACCATTTTTCTGACTTTTTCTATGATCTGATTTTTCCAGCAAAACACCTTCTTGGGTTTGTAGATCGAGTCATCCTCTCAACAAATCACCTTCAACGCTGAGCTAGAAGTTGACAGGTTTCCCTAGATCTAAGAAACTGACCTCCCAAACCCTAGCGCTAGCCATCCTGCTGCTAGTTTTTCCCGTGATCTGACTTTTTCCACCAAATACCTTTTTGGGTTTGTAGATCGGGCTATTTCCCAAGTGGGTTTCTTCCAACGTTGGGCAGATAGTGACTCCATTGCCCTAGATCTAACAAGCACTAATCTCCAACCCTAGCTCTACCCCCTCTTTGGCCTCTTTTTCCTGAAATCTGATTTTTCCTGGTGACTCGGGTACTGTGACATTGTTATACCATTCCATCAAGTCTATCCATCGGTACTAGATAACCCAAATCCTATCCTTTCCCTCCCTGCATTGGTTACGTTTCCCAAGGCGACGGATATCTTCATCTATTGCTAGTACCCCAACCCCCAGATCTAGTATTCACTTCATAGGTCACCTGTTTCCCAACCTTGGATCAAACCTCACACTTCCAAAGCCCTGGTTCACTTAGTGACACCCTCCATAGATCTAGGGTTTCCATTTACCTTACACCTTACGTACCTCAAGACTATTTGATCTGATCTGGTGTCTAGGTCTAATCTCTCCTATCGAGAGTAGATCCGTGTCTCCCCCTTTGTTGTCTTGGGCTAAGATAACATAAAGCAAAGACTGCCTCGATTAGCGTGACAACCATCCATTTAGGAGTCAAGGCAATCTTGGTTCCACCTCCTTAGTTGCTTGTCCCTCTACCATCCATTCTGGATCCATCTCACATAGGCAACTACAAGGTTGGTGATAACAAGAAGTAGCCTAACAAGAATCACTTCCTATTCTTACCGAATGTAAATTTCCTTATAAAGACAAGTAGTCCCAACAATTGCAAATATGAAAGAAACTGATACAGGTTACCTCAACGATTTAGAACAAAGACAATATCAACCAAACATCTATAGATCCCACACCGAAATTGCCTCCAAATCCTTTTATTAACAATACTTAGAAAAATATTACAATGTATGCAAGCAGAGGTTCCACCTTCGGATGCGAAACAATGGCAAAGTGCCTTTATTATATAGAAAACACAGGAGGGGGGGCACATCCATGACTAAGAGTAGAGCTCGAGTCTTCGAGTGATTTGTTAGAGTTGAAGTGTAGTGAAACAAGGAGTGGTAGGAGCCACCTCTTAAGAAGTGCACCCCCTCTCCACTTGAGTATCCACCAAACCATACATTACCCGCCACATGAGGAAGGTGTGAGGTAAAAGAGGGAGGGCGCAAGCTCTATTCGAGAGATACTCGCCGCCTCCTCAAATAATTCCAACTCCAACGCTTTAATCATGGAATGAGACTCGGTTTCCATCTTATTACCTTTCCAACGTGTCCATCCATGAATCCAATGGTCACGCGCCAATTTGACCAAGTCGTATGCTTCATGAAGGGGATGAAATTTTGGTTTAAGATGCATTCACTACCTTCCAAATAATTATCCAAAGTGGCGATTCATGCTTGGAATAGAGTCGCCTTTCATGCGGGACAAGTTTGCCATGTCACCCAACATGTCAAAACTTGTCTCCTTTGACTTTTTTTTAAGTTGTCTTTTGCCATTTTGTCGCATCGTTAACATTTAAACTGACATTTTGATACCCCATTAGCAAAAAAGGCTATAAGTGACAAATTAATCACCCGAAGCATATGAAAAGTGGGTCACAAGGTAAAGAGGATTTTCTAAGTGTGAAAACGCGCATCCACACTCCAAACTCCACCTTCAGATCAAGCTTTTATGCCCTTTACAAAAATTTTAATTAAACCATTAAAAATGGCCTAATTTTGCGGGAAAATTTATTTTCTCGTAAATTAAAGAAAAAAACTAGGGGGGCCTAGCATATGTCCATATGACTCAATAACAATGTCTAGCACGTTCATATGCATTGACACGTGAACTTTAATAACCTCCCAGGGTTTAACCACCAAGACAACCATTCCAGCTTTGGAGAAGCCAGTGAAAAACTCGAAAGTTATACATCGCTTGTTCAACATTGCATAATTAACAAGGAAAAAACACCTTGGAATAATCAGCTTGATAACCAAGTTCTAGGAAGCCAAGTTTTTCACCAAAAACCTATGCTAGCACATTTTTACAACCTCCCCACAGGGTATGAACATGTGGTAAAAAATGAAAAAAAGGGTCTTGGAAGGCCTGAATGGACTTCTAAACTCAGAATTTGAACAAGTATTTGTAAGCCTAGGAGGATCCCTAGATCGAGGACATCCATCACTCTTAACATCAAAGGCAGGAGGGAAGCATCTTTAAATGAAGAGGACACAAGAGACAAAGTATCAATGGCTATAGATGGAAAAAAGATATACCCAAAGGGTATAAGTGTTGGCAACCAAACGTATGATCACATGGCAGAGTGGAGAAGGAAGAAAATAAAGGAGAAAGGGAGCATGGGTTGGTAAGAAAAAGAATAAGACAAAGTGGCTTCTGTTGCTGGAGGAAGAGAGTGGAGATGTGTGAGTAGCAGCAGAACAGGTGGGTGGAGTAACATGCCCATCGTTTTCCATCTGTTATAACTTATTACAGAGGCTCCACTCTATACACTGTAATCACATTGTTCCTTTGGTTTTACTTTTGATACCAGGATTCTCAATGAAATACAGTTGTTTGATGACCAATCTATCAGCCTAGTCCTATATAGAAAGAATCCGATATAGGCGAATTAATAAATCTCACAAAAAGAATTAATTCTCTCATTCCCAGACATTTTACAGGCTCTGATGCATACCAATACTCCAAGAGAGAAATTGATCAGCTCAAGACTTTCAAGTGTGCATTATCAAGATCAAGATGTTAAGATGACGTATATGAAATATATGGCTTATACAAATTAAATAGCTCCTCCAACTACTTGCATTTGTTATTAATAACCTCCAATCATTCTGTTACCAACTTTTTGTACCATAGTTGGGTTACCTGAGGAGCCGCCGGTTGACAGACATGTTCAATGTCTGATTCCAGTGTATCAGTTGATCAGTCTTCATGTCTAGCCAATATTGGCTAACCAGTTTTTCATTTGAATAATTCTGACCATGGCCCCGCGGGGTTTGTAATAAAGTGTGCTAGTAGAGTATTTTGAGTGGTTCGGTCTCCTGAGACGTAGAATCTCAACTAAGGTATTCCAGGGAGTTTTTTGCCCTTGACAATTATGCTTTGCCTATAGCCGAGTATAATTGATGAGGTTTTCTCCCGTTTTGTCCAAAGCTGGAATGCCCGATTTTGAATTCTGGGCCTTGGGGGGTTATTAGAACCCAACTAAATGTTTATAAACCTACTAGGCATTATTAGAGTAGAGCATGGTCTTGTCCTAAGTCAATAGGACCTTTAAACAAAAATCAAAAAAAAAAATTTCGGACCGGTTAAAAAAAAAAATTAATTTTTTTTTTAATTATTTCCCAAAGGGTTTTTGTTAATTTTTCCATAAATTAAATGGAAAAAAACCGTTTGTAATAAGCCGGTCATCCGGACCCCGTTTTCAGTGATTGAAGGCTAAAACCTTAAGCCAAAAATCATTATTGATCGACCAGCCAGTCAAATCTAACTTTCAGATCATCAATGGGACACATAACACCATTTTTCTTAAAAAAATCATTTTTCTTAAAAAAATCATTTTTGAGGAAAAAAATGATTTTTTATTAAAAAATGATTATTTTGGAGAAAATTAAAACTCTCCAAATTAATCCAAATTCAGCGAAATAAAAGGCTAAATGACATCTCATTGGGCATTAATGAGCATTGGAGTTAACAGAAGGTAGTTTCAATCAACATTCAGTGAGATAACTGGCACCTCCACTTAACAATTGCGCCTCCTTCAGCTAAGCTCACGTGTGGGGTGAGGTGGAGAGCATTCATTTGACTGGTGTTTTGATCGAGGCAAAACAGAAACTTGCACTGATGACCACTGGGTAGTGGCTCCTCCATACCTAGCCTGTATTGTTCCCAGACCTAACAGATGGATCTCCTATGCAGACTCACGCCTCCTTCATTAGCTCATGCCCCTCTCTTGATGAATGCGCCCTCACACGTGTGGCTCCTTCTGGGCATGGTTTTCAGTGGCTAGGGTTGGAGTGGGGGCGCCTTGCCTAGGTGGAGGCCTCCCCTCACTCCTAGCTCTTCATTTTAGGTTTGGGCTCTCAGTTATGTGACCAAGCCGGTCAGGTTATGTGATTTGGTTTTAGGGTTTTAGCACTCTCTCATTGTATAAATAGAGACTCTTTAAGCTCTATTGGGATGGGATTTTTTGCATAGAAGCTCTGGAGAATTTTCATCGTAACATTTTGCTTAAGGTTTAATAAAGTTTATGACTTTGGAGGTCAATGCGGAAGCTTTTTGTTGGTCATGATTCACTTTGTTCGGTGATACCTTTCTTTACACCCTGCTCTCTTGATTCTTAAGCATTTGGTTATATTATTGTTGAAGGCTAACAATCTAGCACTATATTTTATAATCCATGCTTTTCTCTTGAAGTTGTGTTGTTTTCAGGTGTTGTCCAGTATACAAGGGTTCTTTCATGGTTGACATTCATTCTGCAGGTTCCACAAGAAGTCATTCTCTTTCAGGAAGATAGGGAAGCACAAGTTCTTTGCCTCATCCATCATCAAACAAAAGAAATCTTTCCGGTCACTTTTCCAGGTTTTATCTAAGTTTTTCTTCTCTCCATTCTTTCTATGTATCTCATGTTGGTTTTGACCTGAGAAAGTAGCTTGGGATTTGATCCCAAGTGCCACATTATTTTGTGGCTACTTCTCTTTCCCCATTAGCATCCTTGCGTACATCCAGCTAGTCTGGACGGTTTCAGGACTAGTGCTTCTAGTGGTCACCTTGTTCGGAGGTTGATCCCACCTTTTGTTTGTTATTAAGTGATTTCTCACCCTTCTTCTAGGTTGGATTTGGCCTCCTTCCACCTTGTTGTGTGCCTTTTCTTCTTACTTTTCTTCGCTGCCCTGTTTTTGCATTTTTATGACAGCCATCTTCTTCTTCTTTCGCTGCCCCATTTTCACTATTTTTTGCAGCTCATTGGTCATCTAGTTCGCTGCCCTACTCTTCTATTCTCTTGCCTTTAATTTCCTGTTTGTCTTCCTCCCTTCTTCCCCTCCTTTTCCCTTTGTTTCAGCTTTCTTTTGCCTTGTTCTTTTGCTCTTTTCCATCATTTTCTTTTACCCTTTTTGCAAATTCGAAGAAAGGGTTTGAATAAAAAGTAAATCACTCTCATTTTTTACATAAAGTTTAATAATAAAAAGTTTCATGCTTTCCTTCAAAAGTCATTTTAAAAGGTTGAATTCCTAAAGGCAAGTTGTAAAATCTTAATAAAAACATCTTTGTTTGAGTGGGGTTTTTAAGTCCCCGCTCTCAGCCACCCCCATTTGGGGAGGTTTGTGGTGTTTTCATCTTCTTATGTGCCTAGATTAGATACGCTTTTGCTTATAGTACTTGCATTACTTTTCTTATAATACTAATTGTTAGATTAGCCAGTTTTGATTCATTGAATAAGTTGATTACTTCATCTTTTAAATTTGTATCTTTCATAAGTGAATCAACTGTTTAAAGTAGAAATCTCTTGAATCTCACCATAAGGTGGATCAAGAGTGCTCTCTATCGGAGAGTTTAATTAACCATTTTCACCTTATTTTCATGCATCATATTGTTAATCAAGTTAATCAATAAGTAAAACTCTTGAACTTGCAGAAACACAAGTCAAGAGCACTCTCTATCGGAGAGCATCATTAGTTTTGCACATCCTTGCATTAGGCATCTAGATTAGATAAGACTCTTGAACCTTTGTTATAAGACAAGGTCAAGAGCGCTCTCTGTCGGAGAGTTTAATTAATTGACTTAATAAAATCTGTCCACTCACATTCCCTCTAGTTAATTTACTTCGTTGATATCCTTCACCTAGTATGCTCTGCCGACTTTCGAGTTGGGCTCGTACTCAGAACGGTGAACGAACTTGCTAAGACCGCAATAACAACATAATTAGAACTTTTGCCCCATAACCAACGCACCGGCGTTGTCTCGATTAAATACTCAGGTAGTGGGCAAATTCCAAGTGTGGGCGCCGAGCAACCCAATCTGGACACTCGCTAGTTAAGTTATTGAACACCTAGCTTGTGATTCTAGACAGGTCTGTCATGTCTTCGAACGGAGCCACTGAAAGTATTTTCGGTTAGGATTCCCAGACACCCTAAGCAAGATCACCATTAAAATCCTTAAAACTTACCAAGAACACTTGCACAATCTAACATTCATTGGTTAAATTCCAAACATGTGTTTATTTCTCTGGCACATTTCAGTTTCATTGACTCCATAAGGCACTGGTCCTTGTTTTGTTTTGCATAATTATATGATCAATTGTCTATGGCTTAATATAATTGTTATCACTGAATGCTAATTGATGTCTTGAATTTAATTTCATCTTTTAATCTCTTGCTGCAACATGGATTGCCTTTTTTTATCTTAAGTCACTTTAATAATTCTAAAACACCTTCTAATCATAATAACTCCTAAAAAAACACCCATCTGCATCCGCAATCTTTAAGAACACTTTAACAACTTAAAAGCCGGAGAAAACTCTTTTGTAGGGGCTACCCCCCTTGGCTTCGTTAGGAGTTAGCCTAAACGGAGGAGCTAGGAGTAGGTGACAATACCTAGCTCTGTGCTTGTCCCCAAGGTCACACCTCTCCCACTTTCCCAAGTGAGGAGACAACTTTCAATTGATTTCTGCTGCTGGTGTGCAATCGGCGGACAACACATTCAATGGAAGAAAACAACTGTCTCCTTTATGCAAGGAGGTTAGATTTTTAAGATGAAATTTCCAAATGTTCAATAAACTTTCTATTAGGCTACAGCTAAATGCATTACATGCAACAGAAAAAAATATTAGTATTTTGAATTAGATGTTGCATTTATATACAGCCGACTGGTATTGCTTATAGCTGCAAATATTGACTAATATGTCTATCTTGAAAGTCTATCAGGCAACAAAAAGGATGCATAAATCCAGAGGAATGGAATATACCTTTGGATGAGTTTTCCGAAAGGTGAGAGCCTCCAAAGCACATCGTTGTGCAGAAATCTGGCCATAATGCAAGTAAGGAGAAAGTCCAGATAAACCTAAAAGCTTTGAAGGATCATTCCTATCATCAGCGTAATTTTTCAGTCTGGCTGTCAAAAAGCCATTCTTTGTCCCAAGCAATACTTCCTTGGCTGCATTCTCTCCAGGTTCACACCAATGAATTTCTGGAACTTCTGCACCCGTCCTAGTGGACCAGACTATTTGTCATAAACTCAAAATTCCTTTAACTATCCTAAAACTTAAATGATCCTTAATGGTAAACAAACTGTAGTCCACAACAGAAACAAAACTATGATCTGTGGAATTGTCCTTATAAGACATCGTGACAAAAATATTAAAGATACCTGAGAACAGTACCAAGGAGAGCATCCCAGTCTATATCTACTGGTGCATCAGCAAGCCAATTCTGATAAGGTGTTTTGACATCATGAAATTGTACAAGGTACTCATCAAGCTGCTTTTGAATCCTAGTTCTTATAGTACGTGCACTGTACTCCAGTTTAGCAGATGCTTTCCATACTGGCACAATGTTATGAGCATCCACCTCATGAACAGCAGTAACCTCAGCTACTCTTTTGCAAATGTTTTCCCTCCATAGTCGAGCAATTCGTAAAGGAGAGAAATCCATTACTAGAAGAGAAGCACCACACCTTACCAAAAAATTGGGAATGTTCTCCTCTGCTTTGCCCTGAGAGAAATCATTCATTCAAATAGTCAGGAAATGATAAGACTAGTTGTTTGCCCAAGTTCAAACTGAAAAAGGATCAATGAAATTGGTTCTGATTCAAACCATCCAGGTAGGCAAATTGTCAATTAAGTGGTATAACACCACCTGCAAGTTGCAACACGATTTTTATATAATTGGAAAACAATATGTTAGCATTGAAAGTAAGTGCAAATGCCTACTAGAATCTACTCAGATTTAGGGGTAATTGGTGATACGTTCCTCATGGTTTGAATCAGAACAAATCTCCCATGCAACCAAAATTCTCAGCAATTTATCATTAGAGAGCACAACAGCAACAGGGCATCTCCTATTCACAGTGGGAATGAATCCTCAGCAGGTCAAAACATTGATTGATGCAAAAAAAGAGTGCTGTAGCCTGTATTATATCGTCATATTTCTGGCCTGGTTTTTCTCGTGCTCATCTCATCACAGTAGGCTGTTTTGTTTCAGTGTGCTGTGCATTTCATTTATGAACTGTTGTTTTCATCAGTGGGCTGTCTTTTCTATCTGTGGGCTGCCCTTTCATCAGGGAGCTGTGATTATCATCAAAGGGATGTGTTTTCATCAATTGTGGGCTGAGAGATTTATGAGCAAGGCAGCCAATGGTTGGGTGGGGCGTGCCTCACACGCAGCCAGCTGCTCAAGTCATCATTTCTACAGATAAGTAATTGATGCTTTGTATCAGCTTATTTATTACTTGTATGAATTTGAAAGAAATGGGAATGAATGAATGATTCCTGAATGATTTGATGATTTGAATTGTACTCGTTTTGAATATGAAGCTTGTGTTTTATTTATAATGAATTATGTATCGGCTTATTTATTACTGTTTATGATTTTTGAATTTTGGAATTGTTTCCGAAGGACTGGTATTGTATCTATATTGGAGATGTAATTTTGTAAATTGAATAGTTTAAACTTAATTCTGCATATCTATTTATGAATATTTCCATGTATGAACAATAATGAAAAATGCATATAAAAACTATTGAGTATTGTTGTTGTCAACATTAATGGTGTTTAATAGTAAAAGAAAATGTTTAACGGAATTTATATTATGGTGAAAGCATATTTCCTGTTGGAAGTCATTTAACTTTGTTTAATGGAATTGTCCAAAATTGTTTAAGTATAAAAGTTATCAGTTTCCTGCTAATAGAATTGTTCCCAAAATTGACTAAATGTGGTGAATAGTTCATATCTGGAACGTTCATTTAGCAAGCAAAATATTTCTAAGGTAATGGTGAATTGTTATTCCTTTTTCCTTGAAAAGAATGTTCAATGTTTTTCTTTGATCAGAAGCCTTATCCAGGCTGTCTGTGAAAACTAAATTTGGGTCTGTGAGCTTTAAGTTTTAATGTTAAACCCTGAAGCCGAATGGCTGGTTGCTAAATACATTTATAAATGGATTGAGTTATAGCTGCCAGATTGAGGGCAGGTGTCTGTATGATTTGTTCATCAGTTCAATTTTCATGTCTTGGTATCTTTTCTTTAAGGAATTAGGCTAATTTCAAGTAGAGAGCTAGGAAATGCCTTCCATATTTATATAAAATTGAAGAGCACAAGTACGTTGTAATGTCCTCTTTTGCTTAAGCATTGAGAACCAGCCCACTAACCTATATGATTCCCATAGGTTCTGGCAGGCATTGACAGTCAGGGAATTAGCTGTGGACTGATGCCATATAAAGAAGATCTGTTCGGGTACACAGGGTACTTCCAAAAGACTGAACACCTTGAGCAACCGTTTCACACAAATAGATCACAGATCAACACACCGATGTTTGTCACGTGGTTAAAATCCTCGAGAGGAAAACAGTCCACGGTCCCAGCCAAATAGCTACTTGGAGCAATTTATTGTGCAAAAGAAAGAAAATTACATGAGCTTCTCATAATCGATCAATTAGCCAAGGACCCTCCATGCTCTTTAAATAGAGATCATGGACCAATCGGGTGTTAAGCCACAGATCAATGGTAGGTATGATCTAAGAGAAGTTGAACCGTCGGATCACTCTATGTCTAGAACATATCGTGACCGTCGGATTAGAATATTTACAAATGCATACTAATGCATACTAAAGAAACACACTTTTACCTAACGAATATATTACACAAGTTGATCTTAACTAACTCCTAAGTGTGTAAATATCCTAACATCCCCCTTAAGAACAACTTGGGATAGGATTGAAGGATTTACAAAAGTGACACTATTAGGAGAAAGAAGGAGGCATTAGAGCCTATCCCCCCTTAAGGACACATTCCTGAACTCCTAACATAGACCAAAGTTTAGAAAACTTCGCTTCTGTAAGAGACTTGGTGAAGATGTCTACAACTTGATCACCTATAGGGCAATAGAGCACTTCAATAACACGATCATGAACAAGATTTTTGATGAAGTGCATGTGTAGCTCAATGTGTTTGCTCTGCTGATGTAGAACTGGATCTTTGGCAAGCTTGATGGCACTTTGATTGTCGCACCAGTGGAGTAGGTTGTTGTTGCTCGAATCCAAACTCTGAAAGAATCTGTTGAAGCCATAAAGCTTCCTGACTGGCATAAACTGCGGCTCAATATTCTGCTTCTGCTGAAGAAAGAGCAAGAGCTTGTTGTTTCTTACAAGCCCAAGTGACAGGTCCAGATCCCAGACTGAAAACATAACCTGCAGTAGACTTTCGATCATCAGGATCATCGACCCAATCTGAATCAGTGAAACCAACCAACAAAGGTCTCCCCCCTGTACTATAATGAATCCCAAACTGAATTGTACCTCGAATATATCTAAGTATTATTTTTGCTGCTTTCCAGTGACTTTCATGAGGAGTTTGCATATAATGGGCAACACGACCAACAACAAAGGAAAGGTCAAGACGGGAATGAGTCAAGTATAAAAGACTACCAACAAGCTGATGATACAAGGTGGCATCTACTTCAAGGGAAGTACAAGTGGGAGAAAGTTTGACTCCAGACTGGAAGGGAGAAGGGCTGGTTTACAATCTTCCATGTGGAAGCGACGAAGAAGGTCACAAGCATACTTAGACTTGGAAAGAAAGATTCCTTTTTGGTTTGCAAGACTTGGAGACCAAGAAAATAATGCAAATGTCCTAAGTCTGACATTTCATAATATTGCTTAAGACTACATTTCACATGGGTTATAAGTTTAGGGTCACTACCAATAAGGATGAGATCATCAACATACAGAACAAGTATGATGAAATGGTTTCCTACTTTCTTGGTATAGACATTGAGGTCAGAATGGCATCTAGAAAAACCAATGTCAAGGAGAAAGCTATCCATTTTGCCATACCAAGCTCGAGGAGCTTGCTTAAGGCCATATAAGGATTTCTTAAGGAGATAGACAAGGCTAGAGTTATCCTGAACATATCCAAGAGGTTGTTCCATATAAATTTCCTCCTGTAAATCACCATGTAAAAAGGCAGACTTGACATCCATTTGATGGACTTCCCAGTTATGTAAGGCTGCATGGGAAAGAACAAGGCGAATGGAATTTATTTTTGCGACAGGAGCAAAGGTTTCATTGTAGTCAATCCCTTCAACTTGGGAAAAACCTTTGGCAACTAACCTTGCCTTAAGTCTTTCAACACTTCCATCTGATGCATACTTAGTTCTGTAGACCCATTTACATCTGACAAGTTTTCTTCCTTTTGGAAGAGGAACAAGATCCCAAGTATCGTTCGCCATTAAGGAACGATATTCTTCATCCATAGCTGCATCCCAATCTGGATTTCCTGAAGCTTCTGCAAAAGTTTCTGGATCATGATTCTCGGAAACTTGAGCCAAAAGAGAAGAGGCTCGCTGAAACTAAGAACTTGTTTGACATTGATCTCTAGGATCACCGACAAGATCACCAACTGCTTCACATGTTGAACGGACCCATTGAAGAAGCATTGGTGCTGGTGCAATTGGAGGAACATGAGCAAGCAGAGGTGGATTTTCATCCTCACTGTCATCATCAAAAACTGGAGTTGGAAACCTGCCAAGGAAGTTGGAAGAAGAAGAAGAAGAAGGCACAATTGCTGAATCAGGCTCGCAGGCCAAAGATGGCACACCCGCCAAGTTAGGCTCGCAGGCCAAGAGATTTTCATCAAATTTAACATCTCTTCTAATGATTATATCATGTGAATGTGGTTGAAGAAGTCTATAACCTTATACATCTTCTGAATATCCAACAAATATGCACTTTTCACTTTTAGGCTGCAATGCTTTCCGTTTTTCATCCGGAATGTGAGCCCATGCTTCACAACCAAACACACGAAAGTGACTTACATCTGGTTTAATTTTACTCCATGCTTCTTCCAGTGTTATACCTTGTAAAACTTTAGTGGGTGTGCGATTAACTATGTAATTTGCACAATTTATGGCCTCAGCCCAATATTGAAGACTTAGTCCCTTAGATTAGATCATGCAATTAGCCATTTCTTTTAAAGTGCGGTTCTTCCGTTCAGCTACACCATTTTGTTGTGTTGTATATGGAACAATGTGTTGTTGTTGGAATCCTTGTTCAGTGTAGAAAGTAGTGAACTTGTTGTTAACATATTCTCCTCCATTGTTAGATCTTAACTTAATAATTTGATGACCAGATTGTTTTTCAACAAGGGCCTTGTAGGCCAAGAACATGTTAAATACTTCGCTCTTAAGTTTTAGGAAGTAAACCCAAGTGCGTTTGGAGTAGTCATCAATGAAAGTTACGAAATATTTGAAACCAAAAAAGGATGCAGATGGAAGAGGGCCACACAAGTCACTATGCACAAGCTCCAAGGGAACCGAGGCGTGCCAAGAGGCGCCTTTGTCAAAACTGTCCCGATGATGTTTTCCGAGTACACAACCAGAACAAACGCCATCCTTGCAAGATACCATCGGAAGACCAGTCACCATATTGTCTTTAAATAGTTGTTGCAATGAGCGATAATTTCGCTCATGCCAAAGTTTGCTCAAGTTATCACTATGAGCAACAAAAACTGAAGGAAAAGGTGATGACCCAAAGTTGTTAAATTTGTACAACCTGATAATATCATCAACAGTTCCAGTAGTAAAGACATTTTTAGGATTTTTAAAATCCTTGATTACAACTTGGTGAGGTGTAAACGTTACAGTTTTACCTTCACCCGAATGAGTAATTTGATACACTGATAACAAATTGCAAGAAATTTTTGGAACACAGTACATCACTGAAATGACCATTTTCTACTGGAACTATTCCAAATCCTACAACACTTAGAGATCTATCATCACGAACAAATATTTGCTTAGTGTTACATTCATACATAGTAGAAAAGATGGCTTGATCCTTAGCCATATGATAAGATGCTCCAAAATCAATGAGCCATTCAATTGAAGTAGAAGAAGAAGATGCAGTATAAGAGTAACCAAAAGCACAAAGTGCATGTCCATGACAAGTAGATTCTGAAGACGAATCTAGGCTGATGTGGTGCTTCTTCATTGCTGCTTCCAAGGTTGCCATCTTCTTGAAACACTTAGATTCATCATGATTATCTTTCCCACAAAAATTGCAATGACGCTCACTCTTCTTTCTTTTTGACTTGGATCCTTTGTCATTTTTTAAAGAAGGAGCTGACTAAGAGGGTTTGGGACCCTTGTTGTTGGGCTTATTATTTCGAAAATTTTATTTCTTGGGAGGCTTGGACTTTTCTTTCTGTTGGGACAATAAGGCTTTCCCAGATGTATCTGCATTGTTAATTATTCCAAGATGAATGAGCTTATCTTGCTCTCTAATTAAGGAATCACAAAAGGATTCAAGACTAGGTTCTCAATAGCTAGCTACAATCAAGGATTCTTTCATGGAGTAAAATGTAGATACAAAAACAGAATATGCAGGTCCAAGTTTGGAAAGAATATGATAAATACATTGTTTTTCTTTCTTAATCTTGTATTTTGCACATAAAAGTCTAAGAGTTTTATATTTAAATAAATAGTCTTGAATGCATGAAAAATCATTTGGATTCAAGGAAATCAACTCATTCTCAAGTTGATGACCCCGAATTTCATTGTGTTTACCAAACACAGATTCCAACTTTTCCCAAGCTTGATCAGGTTCATCAATTCCAGATATGTGGAATCGCAAATCAGTAGAGATTGACATCCCAATCAATCCACGAGTTTCATCGCATCTATTTGTCCATTTAATTTTCTTATCGTCATCAATGGGTTTTGTTTCTTTCCCTGAGGTTATTCTGAAAAGTCCCCTACTTCGGAGAACATCCTCCATACGAGATTTCCATGAGAAATAGTTAGAACTTGTAAGCATAATATCACAAGGAGCGGCCATACTGTAAATTAATGGCTGAAAGAACAAAAACTAACTGTCTAGATGCAAAAAGCTCGAAAAAATATGCGGTTTAAAAAAAAACGGCACTGAAAACTGATTCTGGATGATGAAGTTATGCTTGATCAAAGAAAATGTTGAAGATGTCCCCAATAGTGACGCAGCAGAAATTAACTTGACCAAATAAAAAAAAGAACCCCCCTCTTCTCAAGATCAACCTTTAACAATCACTTCACAATAAAGTTGTTTTTAAGTGAATCACTTTTGTAGAATAAGTGATGTTCACTTTTACAATAATGTTACTTTTAAATAGTGCGGCAATAAATTAAAAGACTTAAGTGACTCACTTTTTATTTTATTTTATTTATGTGAGATGCACTTTTACAATAAAGTAACTTGAAAATAGAAATTGCATGCACTAAAAAGTAGCTAATAAAACTTGAACTCAAGACCTAATAAGGAATAAAGCAACTTTGGACCAAGTGAGAAATTTAAAAGATACGTAAAAGAATGGAAAGAAAAAAATGGCTTTTTTTTTTTACTCTTCTCTCTCGTTCTCCGTGCTTGCCTTTTTTTTCTGCAAATCACAAAAAAAACGAAAAACAAAAACAAACAAACAAACATTTTTCCACACAATGGGGTTAGATCTTGGTTAGCTTACCCGGAAAGTCTACGTTTTCAAGTTTTCTCGTTGTTTCTGATTTGCCGTGATCACACTAGGTGCACGACAAAGAGCATATGTAGCCGAGAAGACAAGAAAAAAAACTTTCCCTTACTGTTTCTGATTCGCCGCGATTGCGCAAGGTGCACGGCAAAGAGCATACGCAGCCAGGAAAGGCAACAGTCCGAGACTAAAACAGTAAAGATCTAATAATAAAACTGATTAAATATAAGAGATTTTTTAAAAAAATAAAACAAATCTGTCACTGTAACATTATACCTTCAGATTTGTCAAAATGGGTGTTTCTAGAACAAACAGAAACAATTTTCGATAAAACAAAAACTATTTCCCAATGGAAATGGTGCTCCGAACGCAATGGAACAGCTCCCACAGGCCACAAATGCACAGAAAATCCAAAACCAAAAACCCTTTCAAAGTTTCGGCAACACCGGTTCTTGATCAAAACCGAAAGCAGCTCTTTATAAACGCTCTAATACAATGTTCGGGTACACAGGGTACTCTCAAAAAACTGAACACCTTGAGCAACCGCTTCACACAAATAGATCACAGATCAACACACCGATGTTTGTCACATGCTTAAAACCCTCGAGAGAGAAACAGTCCACGGCCCCAGCCAAATAGCTACTTGGAGCAATTTATTATGCAAAAGAAATAAAGTTACATGAGCTTCTCATAATCGATCAACTAGCCAAAGACCCTCCATGCTCTTTAAATAGAGATCATGGACCAATCGGGTGTTAAGCCACGAATCAATAGTAAGTATGATCTAAGAGAAGTTGAACCGTCGGATCACTCTATGTCTAGAACATATCGTGACCGTCGGATTAGAATATTTACAAATGCATACTAAAAAAACACACTTTTACCTAACGGATATATTACACAAGTTGATCTTAACTAACTCCTAAGTGTCTAAATATCCTAACAAGATCCAGGGCATCAATATTATATCATCATTGGGTAGACAAGGGCCACCAGAGCCAAAAGCCACCTGCACACATGAGATCTGAGCATTATTTCATGATGCATACACCCGATTGAGTCTCCATGCACCTGCATGCAAGTCAACTGCAAATTAGAAGTTAAAGTGACCTAATTAGGTCAAAGTTAGGTTATTCGCAATTGGAGGTTATAAAAGAGAGGTAAAGTGATTGGAGAAACACACTTATATGATTATTGATTTGAGGATTCGAATTGGAGAGCTCGGTGAGCTAAGTTGGGGTTGAGTGCATGCTCAGCTAACTGGTGTATTTCGGCAATGAAATCTATCTGCCCTAGTTCATCATCAGGTTGGATCATCCAAATTCAGCACTAGTTCATCATCAGGTTGGATCATCCAGATTCAGCACTACTTCATCATCAGGTTATATTCAGCAGTTACTTCGTGAGATTGATTATTCATCCAGTTGGGGGGTTCCACCATCATACCGTGGTCAGAGACATATCTATTTGTTTTCTTCTCTACAAAGGACAAAACTTCTGCATGTTGCTTCTATTCATCTCAGAACACCCTCAAACTTTTGCATGTTGCTTCTATTCATCTCAAAACACCCTCATTACCCTTCCCCTGGAAGAAGAGCCTCTTAGCTTGAATATCGAGAAAGTTATCAGCAGTGCTCCCTTTCTGGAAGGCATTTTTCTGCATGGGCGAGTTGAGTTGAGGAGGACACTCACGTTTTGGGCATTGAGCCACCGTTTCTTCTGCATGTTGCTTCCATCACTGCCAGAGGGGTACTATAGTCTATAACCCTATTGCACACCATTCGGGTCTCCAGCAGTGACTTATTTATTATTGAGGAGCATCTACAGCTTTGGAGGAGGGCGCATTCACCTGGGAAGGACTATTTGGCTTATCTCTCTATTTCTCCGTCAGAATCCTTGCATGCGGGGACCATCTTCTTCATCATCAACAAATCTATATACTGGTATGTACATGCATTAATTTCTCCTATTTTCTAGCATTTCAGTATTATCTAGGGCACAGATCTGCATTCATGCAAAAATCAGGGTTTGTTTTCCTGTTTTATTGAGGCATAAGCCTCCTAGCCATCTACAGTACACACAAAAAAAGAAAAATATCAATTTGGGATATTACAGTGGTATCAGAGCTATTTTCCTTACCAGTTGTGGGCATGCAAAAATTATAAATGAATTCAGAAGACCCATACAACATTACTTTTTGGAGACAAAGGGGTAGAGACAGTAACAGAGGAGAAGTGGAGTTAGAGGACATAGAGTTGGGGGACAGAGAGTATCAGTTTAGAAAGGGCAAAGAAACAATGGTCGAGGATGATAAAACAGCTTTCAATAGTCTCATGTCAGCCATAAAAGAATTCACTACTGGGCAAAAAGAAATGATGAGTACCTTCAGGCAAATGACAAAGAAAAATGGGCCCACCCCACACAGTCCTATTTTTCCCAATAGTGATAGGGTATCCACCAGCAGTAGTAGGGAGCACTTACATACCAACATGCAGAGCCATCCCCATATATACAACAAGCCTTCCCGACCTACCATGCCTCAATTCTTAGATAGTCCAACTGCAGTGCCTCTAACACAAGCAGAACCAAAAGAATCCCTGAGTGCCTATCTGAGGGAGTATAGAGCCTTAGGAGATGACTTCCATTCAGCCATGACCTTCACTGACTTCTACCACTTTAAAAGTAAGAACAAACCCAGAGCTTACAATAGGCCATTCACCCAGAACTATGAGTTATAGCGCACCGTAGGTAAACTGACTATCCCTACCTTTGAAGGTATTCGAGGTGGCCCAGCCCGGAATTGGGTGCAAAAGTTGGATACATACTTCTAGCTCAACCCCATGATTGAGACAAATGCCATTAAATTGGCTACCTTGCATTTGGATGGAGAAGCACATGAGTGGTGGTACCACGGATTGGTAACAATGGGTCACAATACCATCACATCATACCCAGATTTTACACAGAGGCTCATTGAGCGGTTTGATCGAAAGGACCCTGAGGTACACTTTCGAGAGTTGGCACAGCTCAAGCAGGCCAATAGTGCAAATGCATTTATTTCAGAGTTCCAGAGGATAGCAGTCATGGTGACAAATATATCAGAGAGCAGGTTAATTATGTTGTTTATAGAGGCCCTCACTGAACCCTTACGGGAATGGGTCAAGTCCTACATGCCCACCACCCTAGCAGATGCCATCAAACGGACTAGAGATTTGCAGGATGCAGTACCCAAAATTACGCTTCCTCCCAAAACCAATTTCCCTATTGAAGATGAAGAGAGGAAACCCGTCCAGAAAGAATGGCCCAAGAAAGAGTGGATGGACAATGATACCCGACAAGACCGTAGAAGAAAAAAGTTATGTTTCACTTGCCAGGAACCATGGGTACCAGGTCACAAATGTTCAGGGAAGGGAAATGCTTACTACATAGAGGCCTATTCCGACAATGGGGATGGTGATGATTATCAGGATTAGGAGCAAGGAGAGACACCAGAGATAGTTAAGGAGTGGTTGCCCTCAAGAGGTACCATTGCTACCATGACAGGGGTTCCTAGATTCCACACTCTCCGGATCAAAGGTACCGTACAAGGCCACAGAGTGGGAGTGCTGATAGATGGTGGGGCATCCCACAACTTTATTGATGCTACATGGGTTAAAAGGAGAGACATTCAGATTGAGAGTTTTGATGGGTTTTCAATAGCTGCAGCAAGTCACACCATGGAGTGTAGTCAGAGGATTCCTCAATTAAAAGTAACACTTGGGAACTATACAGTGATAGAGACATTCTATGTGGTAGATGTACTTGACATGAAGGTGGTATTAGGAGTTCAATGGATGTATTCCCTAGGGAAGTATTCCACAAACTACCAGACCATGGAGATGGAGTTCACAGGAGCAGAGGGACAGAAGGTAATATTGAGAGGGATGAATACCTACCCTCCCACAGCAGTGACATCACACAGGATGGAGGCAGTACTCCGACAGAGAGATATTGAGTGGGAAGCAGAGTGTTTGGTTACCTTCAGGAAACCACCAGATAAGGCCACACAACATCCAACAGATATAGAGGCCTTACTGCAGAAGCACAAAGCAGTATTCGGAGACCGTCCAGCAGGTCGACCTCCATATAGGGGATTTGAGCGCAGTTTTGGGTTAGGAGACTTCGTTTATTTACGCCTCCAACCTTACCGACAATCATCTCTTAAAAAGAAAGGAGCAGAAAAACTCAAACCTCGCTTCTATGGTCCATACAAGATAATCCAGAAGGTTCGAGAGATAGCATATGAGCTAGAAATACCCACAGAAAGCAAGATTTACAATGTATTTCATGTCTCCAACCTCAAGAAGGCAGTCGGTCAGCAGATTGTTACATCTTCCGAGCTGCCCCCCTTTGATGATGAGGGGCAATTGATTCTGATTCCTGAGCGCATCCTAGAGTTGCGAGAGCAGAAACTGAGGAACAGAATCATCAAAGACTACTTGGTTCATTGGAGAGATCTGCCTATAGAGGAGGCCACTTGGGAGGGAGAACAGGTATTACAACACCCAGCTTTACAGTTGCTTGAGGACAAGTAAATTCGAGCGGGGAGGACTGTAATGTCCTCTTCTGCTTAAGCATTGAGGACCAGCCCGCTAACCTATATGATTCCCATCGGTTCAAGCGGGCACTGACAATCAGGGAATCAATCGTGGACTGATGCCATATAAAGAAGATCTAGGGCATCAATATTATATCATCATTGGGTAGACGGAGGCCACTAGAGCCAAAGGCCACCTACATGCATGAGATTTGAGCATTGTTTCATGATGCATGCACCCGATTGAGTCTCCATGCACTTGCATGCAAGTAAACTGCAAATTAGAAGTTAAAGTGACCTAATTAGGTCAAAGTTAGGTTATTCACAATATGGACGTTATAAAAAAAAGGTAAAGTGAATGGAGAAACACATTTATATGATTATTGATTTGAGGATTTGAATTGGAGAGCTCGACGAGCTAAGTTAGGGTTGAGTGCATGCTCGGCTAACTGATGTATTTCGACAGCAAAATCTATCTGCCCTAGTTCATCATCAAGTTGGATCATCCAGATTCAGCACTAGTTCATCATCAGGTTGGATCATCCAGACTCAGCACTACTTCATCATCAGGTTATATTCAGCAGTTACTTCGTGAGATTGATTATTCATCCAGTTGGGGGGTTCCACCATCATACCACGGTACCGTGGTCAAAGACATATCTATTTGTTTTCTTCTCTACAGAGGGCAGAACTTTTGCATGCTGCTTCTATTCATCTCAGAACACCCTCATTACCCTTCCCCTGGAAGAAGAGCCTCTCAGCTTGAGTATCGAGCAAGTTATCAGCAGTGCTCCCTTTTTGGAAGGCATTTTTCTGCATGGGCAAATTGAGTTGAGGAGGACACTCACGTTTTGGGCTATTGAGCCACCGTTTCTTCTGCATGCTGCGTCCATCACTGTCAAAAAGGGTACTAAAACCCTATTGCACATCATCTGAGTCTCCAGCAATTGCTTATTTATTATTGAGGAGCATCTATAGCTTTGGAGGAGGGCACATTCACCTGGGAAGGACAATTTGGCTCATCTTCCTATTTCTCCGTCAAAATTTTTGCATGCAGGGACCATCCTCTTCATCATCAATAGATCTATATACTGGTATGTACATGCATTAATTTCTCCTATTTTCTAGCATTTCAGTATTATCTAGGGAACAGATCTGCATGCATGCAAAGATCAGAGTTTGCTTTCCTGTTTTATTGAGGCATATGTTGATATTGTCATTGATGCCAACATGGACTTGCAGTTGCCCCACGGGATGTCATTGATGCCACCAAGTCCCACCTACAGTACCTTGATCCCTTACAGAGTGGGTTTGTGCCTTGAAGCGCCTTGTACCCAGTTGACAAGGTCCTTGTACCCACAAGTTTGGATCTTGATGCCACCACCCTGTTGATGATGCTGAAGACCCTGGAGATGGTCCTGAAGCCTTGATGGATGTTGGAGAAGCCCATGATGCCTCTTGCCTGATGAAGAAGCCTTTGGACCCACATTTGTTGGGTTAATGGTCCTTGAACCTTTGAAGGAGATGATATGGTTACTTTTGGATGATGGTGTCCTTGGTCACACATGTCATGGTGTTGGGATTCTTTGATGAAGCCCTTGATGGCTTGATACACCCTTGCATGTGATGGTTTGGGTCTTGAACCCACTTATTGGCAGCTTGATAATGGCACCAACACACAAGCCCACAAACAAGTCAACTCTCCAAAAAGAATAAAGAAAGGTGGACAGGTCGGCTCCACAAAAGAAGATCGTGACAAGTCGGCTCAACAAAAATGATAAAAATAAAATACAACAAGTCGGCCAGCCTACAAAAAATTAAATTTCAAATTCAAATTTAAAAATAAAAAAAAATAAAAATAAAATTTTTTTTTAAGGTCGGCTCCAGAATTTATGGTGGAAAAACCAGTATAAATACCCCATCAAAATTCATTTTGAAATGAGAGAAATTTTGTGGGAGCTCTGAGAAAATTCGGAGGTTTGACTAAGGCAAATTTCGGAGGAGCAGTCCACTGAGGAAAACGCAGGAGCAGTCTGTGTAAAACGCAGCAGCAGACATTTTTGAAGTCTGATATATTTTTTTT
Source organism: Pseudotsuga menziesii (assembly GCA_001517045.1). Lineage (NCBI taxonomy): Eukaryota > Viridiplantae > Streptophyta > Pinopsida > Pinales > Pinaceae > Pseudotsuga > Pseudotsuga menziesii. The sequence continues at coordinate 30,847 of LPNX010562878.1, forward strand.
GAGATTTTCGGTAGTGACCAACAATATTTTGGAAAGTTTTTGGATAATTTTTTTGAAGCCCTAAATAAGGCAGCAGTCTAAATTTTTCCTCTTTTTACAGCAGCAGACCCAATTTGGCAGCAGCAATCAAGCTCATTTTATGTCTTTTTTGTGGTTTTTGTGGCCCTATTTTGGTAGCAGCAGTAAAGAAGATGAAGTGATGCCCTAACTAGTGAACTGTAGCAGCAGCATAAAAGGAGGAACAGTCCAAAAGGTAGCAGCAGTAAGGTTTGGTGGATCAATGGTTGAAGACTTTGTTTTTTATCCCCTTTTAAGGTTTTAACCAAGGCTGGAATATGACTAATGTTGGAAGCTTATCCACAGCCCTTGCACAGTCCCAATTCTAGGATAAGGGAAGCAAACCTTCTTCTTTTGATTTTGGAGTCTACATACTACATCATCTTGACAGTCACTGAAGTTTACACAGTCTGAATTTTGATGAATGTCTGCAAATCCATGACATGGGCAAAGGCTTGTTTTCATACCTTGATGTATGCAGACATAGTACCGCAGATCTAAAAGGATGATCACTTAAGGAGCCTACATCATATGAAGTGTCTCTGCAAGTAAGAGAAGGCACACTCAGGATCTAGTTGCATTTTGAGAAGCTACAGCAATACAAGGTATGTTCAAGCAGTCTTAAAGTAAGTACACTATCTTGCAGACGTCTTGTATTAGTTCTTGTTCTGATTAACAAGACACAATATGTAAATGGCTGAGTTTTCTAAGTTGATGGGATGGAAGTTAGTTGAGCAGAAGTTGCTTATGTTTTTGAAGTCAAAGGAAGCCTTGACTAAGCTTTTAAAAGAATCACTTTAGGTTGACTCAAGTTAACTGAGTTTGAAGATAATCAAATCAAAGATTAACTTGACAGTGATATAGGAAAGCAGTGAATAATAGAGATGTTCTTGACTGTGATAGGCAGAATGACTTGACAACTTTGACATATGATGATTGATTGACTTGGACAGTTGATAGTGAACAGTGACACATTTAACATGAACAGTCCTATGATATGGGCATGAGCAAAATCCTGTGGTGATTTGGCATGAGCCTGAAGTTCAGTGCATTGGCAGAACCTGGCATGTGAGAAGACCTTGGATGAAGTATGTATACAGTGGATATGTATACTGTGGTAAATGTTCAGTGAGTAATGTAGTCTCATTATGATGATGCCTACCCCATGATAAGAGCAATATGCCTGTGATGACTGAGGTTTGAAGCAGAGATGCAACAAAGAACTGTTGAAGAACAGTGTGAAAGAAGATGATATGTTGAAGATGATGCACCCTATCAGAGCTGTATGATGATGTTGATAGTGAATATGCAGTGATACAATGATAAATAGAGAATGCACAGTAGTGAAGAATGAAATAAAGATGTATGCATGATAATGATATGTTGATGATGCCCCAGCTACACATATAGTAACAAAGATGATGATGTGTTCAGAAGTGTAGACTCAGTGGTACATGCACAGTACATACAGAAGTGATGATTATGGTATCTTGAAGACATGCTTAATTTGACTGACCAGTTGATGACTTGATAGTAACTAGTAGTGTTGGGCAGACCATGCAGAGTTGCAGCAGTGGGCTAAGATACAATGATGTGTGAGCAAATAAGATGATGAATGCATGGAGGCAACGAATGAGCAGCAGGACAATATAAACCAGCATACATCCCACAGTCTGCTTGATCTGAGTCTGATTATAAATATGCCTGAAACTGTTCTCCAAGTTTGAAATTGGTTTGAGGTGACTTGATGTTGATGAAGTATCAGCAGACAGATTCCCTTTTTGATGATTTGAAGAACCTGGTGCAGCAGTATGAACAGATTGATATGATGTGTATGTACAGCAGTAAAATGATTGATGCTGGTAGCAATTTGATGGACAGAATGATGTAATCGTGGTTATGGTCAGAATGATGATGAACAACTGATGATAGAGACAAGTTGCTGAGAAGATGCTGATTGAAGAAATGCTAGAGATAAGTGCTGGTGTGATGTGACAGTGATGAAAATGTGTTAAGACAGTAAGCTAAATTGTAAATGCAAGCTTGACTTGCATCTGAGGTTAAGATACCTCAAACCCCTTCTTAGCAGGGTCTAAGAAAACCAGGCAAGGTCCTGGATGCAGAGTAGGTGCTCTCCATATCAATAGGTGCTGATTTGACCTAACGGTTGTAGCCAGACCAAAACTAATATAAAAATATTACAAATTTATATGGTGTTGTGTTCTTTTGTGTTATGGTTCTTAATGATTTGAATGCTTATGCTATGTGAATGATGAAGTGAAAGATGTTTATGAAATGATTATGAGATTGGTAGAATAATGGAATGATGAATTGGTAGTTAATTGTGACAAGTTAAGAAAAGCTGTAAAATTGTTTTACACTGATTCACCCCCCCTCTCAGTGTCTAACAGCATAAGCCTACTAGCCATCTACAGTACACACAGAAAAAGAAAAATATCAGTTTGGGATATTACATACATGCTATCACCCCACATACTCCATGGCATCCGGAAACTGTGTGTTATAGTGTCGTAACGGGGTACATTACAGATGATATGAATTCAAATTTACAGCTATTATCTTAGTGTTCTTGGTTCAATCCCTTTGTCAAACAGTTGGCAAGCTCTACTAGAATACCCCTATAGAATATGACTGAGTCTATTTCTGTGATCTTGGTAATTGTTTTTGGAGTTTATATTTCAGTTCTCATTTATTATAACAATTGGCCATGAAATCAGAAATATACAAACTCATAAATGCACTTGTTTACTTTTAATACACCGGGAGCAGACCACAAATACAAGAAAACACAGTAAACATTCCAGATCTGTAACAGCAGCATTAAATCATCTAGCAAGTCTGATTACAACTGTTTTTTCAACCCTGGAGGTGACAGCAAGAGACTTTGATTTCTTTAAGGCTGTATCAACCTTCTTCTAATGCTTGAAATTGATATATATGGTTGTGGTTAGAGGACAGTGTTCTCGAAATATGCCCAGCAGCAATACTACGGTCCGATCCTCCTCAAATCGTCCCTGAAGATGGCAGCTTCCTGTATATGACAGCATTCCCCTCTTTAGACCCCCCAGCAGACTGGAAGTGGCCTCACTTTGCCTGGAAAAAGCCCTCGACTGCTGATAACAAATGTGCCTTTCTATGTATAGCTCAGGGTTCGTCCTACTCTTTAATATAAGGCAGTTTTATGGGACAGAATGATACCCCTGTACACTACAACATCCAAGTGGGTGAATGCGTCCTTCATGAACAAGTGTTCCCTCCCTTGCTTGTCCACAAACCACAAAAATAACAGTGTCCTCTTTTAATGAAGGTAATCTCAGCAAACAATATGGGTCACCCTTCTTGTAAATTTTCCTTTAAAGCACAAACTAGGGCTAAACAGTATATTTAATTTGTTTACTTCAAACTAGGGCTAAACTTATTTACTAGTATGCTACGAAATATAAAAACTGAGAAGCATTCACAACATCACATGACATTATTGACACTATTATTTTGGGTATGGAAACCCCCAGAAAAACTCAAGATGGGAAAACCGGTGCAATAGTCAGATATAGAATTTATATTATCAAGATATGGAACATTTACAACCAGCAGGTAATATACACCCAACCTGGCAAATTGAAACCTCAGCAAAATCATTGGGCAACCCAACAGCAAAACCCAGCTACTCTGCGCAGTTGTATGGCTCTGCATCAGCAGTACAGCCTATTGTACAGAATCCGTACGGATGCTGACGCCAGCTGTACAGATCCGTACGGAACTGTACAGCAACAATACGGCCCAGTTGTTGCCTGTTGCGCTGCTCCTCTGCGTGATCAGTACAGTCTGCTCAACTTGGTGAATTTGCCGTGCAATTGCTCCTCTGTCTTTTCTACAAACTCCTCCATCTGACTTTTCTTTGTCTGTATCCTGTCTGTCTACCTGTGTGCATGTCCTCTCCACCAAATCCCCTTTTAACTTTATTGGCTAAGCGAAAACCCTAACCCTCACTATGGATCTATGGATGAGATCCTTCGGTGAGAATCAATGGCCAAGATTAGATTAGCCATCACTTAAATATTTCACTTTTCACTTTAATAAAGTGATACCATTAAAGTCAAAATCAAATTAGAATAATTAAAGTATTTTCCTAAGTTTTGGCTTCCAATTTAATGTCTCTCTAGCATGCAAGGACACATGCAATACTAGAAGACCTTCCTTGTTGTTGCTTTCTAACACTCCCTCTCAACGAGGAAGGGATTCGGTAGCAACCCCAACTTATCCCTAAACTTCACAAAACTGTGTCTAAAAAGTGCCTTGGTGAAAATGTCCACCACTTGCTCATTTGTCTGTATGAACTACAACCGAAAGGTTCCTCTCTAGACACAATCTCTCGAGAAGTGGTACTTGATGTCTATGTGTTTGCTCTGATCATGGAACACTGGATTTTCAGATAGCCCGATGCCACTCTAATTGTCACGGTGAACTACTGTAGCCTCTAGCTCACACTCGAACAACCATGAAAGTAACTTCCTCAGCCACATACCCTCACAAATAGCCAAATTGGATGCCATGCTTCCTGCTGAACCAAGACACAACCCCTGATCCAATGCTGAAACAGCAACCTGAAGTACTCTTCTTGTCCTCTACACATCCTACCCAGTCAACATCTGTGAAGCTTGCTAACTGTACACCCCCCTGCGCATAAACCAATCCATACTCCATTGTACCTCTGATGTAGCGAAGTATGTGCTTCGCAGTTGTCCAATGCACTCTCTGAGGGTCCACCATGAACTGGCTCAAAGAGTTGACTGCAAAGCTAATGTTTGGCCATGTAATGACCAGATACATAAGCGATCCGATATGCTGACGATATGAGGTAGGATCAAATCCGTCGCACCCTGATGCATCAATCTTCCTCCAGTTGGAAACTAGAGGTATGGCCATGGGCTTGCAATCCTCTATCCTGGATCTTTTCGAGGTCTCTACTGCATACTTCCCTTGTCCAATGAAGAAGCACCCATCTCTTTGCCAAACTTCCAAACCTGAGAAGTAATGCATCAACCCAAGGTCTTTCATCTCAAACTCAGCTGCAAGGTTGGACTTGCAGTCTCCAATCAGCCTCTCATCTCTTGTAAGAAAGAGATCATCTACATATAAAACCACTATGAGAGGCACCTCACCTGTCAAGAAGTACAGGTTGTAGTCAGCCTCACTCCGCTAAAATCCTATCTCCTGTAGATGGTTGTCTATCCTCGAGTACCATGCTCGAGGTGCCTGCTTGAACACATAAAGAGCTCTATGCAGCCTGCATACATATGTCTCCCTATTCTCCACATTAAACTCCTCTAGCTACTCAATATATACCTCCTCCTCTATGACTCCATTGAGGAAGGTAGTCTTAACATCCATCTGATGCACTCGCCAACCCATCTCTACTGCTAAATAGATAATGGTCCAAATAGAAGAATACCTGGCAACAGGGGTGAAGATCTCCTCATAGTCAATACCTTCCTTCTATGAAAACCCCTTGGCCACGAAGCATGCCTTATACTTCTCCATGCTTTCGTCTGCTGCATGCTTCACCTTGTAGATCCATCTGGATCCCACCACCTTTTTACCTTCAAGCCTTGGCACAACCTCCCATACATGATTCTTCATGATTGAGTCATACTCCTCAACCATGGCCTCCAGCCACACATCATGTTGTGCAACCTCCTCAAAACTGGAAGGTTCAAAGTTAATCAACTCTGTCATAAGTGCCATATAACTGAGTCTCTGTGATGGTTTGCTCTGCCTCATGGAGCTTTGTGGAGGATCAACCTGCCTGGAATCATGAACTGTGTACCTAAACCACTTAGGCCTTGGCCTAGTGTCTACCTGTTGCAGCTACTAGATATTTGTCTCTTGCTGTAGCTCATCCTCCATGTCAATGATTGAAGGATCCTGTCCACCTGACTCCCTCTGACTACCAGAACCTGTGCCCTGTGTCTATGCCTGTACCTGTACCTCTGGCTCCTCCAACTTGACCCCCGAATCCTGTGTTGGTTGTTTCTCTACTTGTAAGTCCATAGATCTCTGCAAGGCCCTGTCCTCATCAAACTAGACATCCCTGCTCACAATGATCCTCTTGCGAGCAGGAATGTATACTCTGTATGCCTTCTAAGTCTCAATGTATCCAACAAGTAACCCATTCTCTCCAGAAGCGTCCAGCTTCTTCCTAGTGTCAACATGAACATGACAAAAGCACACTCCCAAATATGCGAATGTGACTCACATCTGGCTGAGTTCTTGTGAAGACCTCCTCGAGTGTCTTCCTCCGCAAAGTTGTGTGGGGACACCTGTTCTGAACGTATATTGTAGTCCTGTATGCCTTGGCCCAAAGGAATAGTGGTAAACCCTTATCAAATTGCATGGCCTTGGCTGCTCCTACCATAGTCATGTTCTTCCGCTCTACCACTCCATTCTGCTTAGGGTATGAGGCACAGTGTGCTCCTTCTTGATCCCCTCAGCCGAACAAGACTCCAAGAACTCATTGGAGGTGTACTCTCCCCCATTGTTTGTTCTCAAAACATGGATCTTCCTTCATGTTTGGTTCTCAACGAGTCTTGAAATCCCAAAACCTCTCAAAGACCTCTGACTTGGCCTTCGGGAAATAGATCCAGGTCTTCTTGGAATACTCATCAATGAAGGTCACGCAGTAAGTGTAACCACTAAAAAATGGACACTCATAGGTCCGCAAACATTCGAATGCACTAAGTCCAAGGGCTCCTTAGACTTGTGCCCGCTCTATGAGAAAGGCTTCCTCATGTTCTTCCCCAACGCACAACCCTTGCAGTGGTTATGCTTCTCCTCCTGTACCTGAGGAACTCCAATGATTATATGTCTCAAGTGCCTCAATGCTCCATGGTGTAAGTGTGCCATCCTCCTATGCCATAACTCACCCTGACTGTTGTTGCTGCTGACTAGAGCCATTGCAGTGTAGTCTATACACCTTCCTGCTCCTGATCCAAGCTCCTATCTGACCCCTTGGGCCTGATATACACTCTATGGTCTCGGAATTTCAACTAAAATCCCTTGTCCTCCAGAGTGGAGACTAATATGAGGTTCTTGGTCAACCCTAGAACATATAACACATCAGTAAAACTAAGGGGTTTGCCAGACTCCCTCTGAAATGAAATAGTGCCAACTCCCTGCGCCTAATAACGCGCATTATCACCCAGCTCAATGTGGATACCTGTTCCTCCCTCCTGCAAGACCTTGAAGAACCTTTTTTGTCCAGTCATATGACTAAATGCTCCACTGTCGATGTAGCAGACACTATTACCTGTGGTGCTTTCCATGCAAGCTATCGAACAAAACTCCTCCACCTCTGCAGATCCAGCCATCTGAGTGTTGCTCTTCTTCTTTCTGTCTACGCAATAGGAGGCAAAGTGTCCCTGCTTGTGGCAGATAAAACACTTGACCTTTGACATGTCAAGGTTCTTCTTACCACCTTTCTTCCTCTTTGCCTTACCCTTGCTCTTCCCTATCAGGGCTAGAGCCTCCTCATCCACAATCTGTGGGGCACTGTTGGAGAAGCCTGATCCTTGACCCATGCAGGTCTTCTCCTACACAAAGTCATCCCACAATCTCTGCCAATCAAGGAGCTTCTCCCTATCCACAACACCCTTGGCAAAGGTGTCCCATGGCTTAGAGAAGCCATTGAGGGCTATACAAACTAGCTCCTCATCCTCAGTTTCAGAGCCAACAGCTCCAAGCTCGTCCCTAATCTCTGTGAGCCTCGTGAGATAAGGCACCACTCCTTCTCCCTTGGCCATCTTGGTGTTGCGCATCCTCTCTTACAGCACCATCTTCTGGTTTTCATCGTTGCTCTGGTACAAACTTTCCAAAGCCGTCCACATCTCCGATGCGGTCTTCTTCTCAGAAATAGTCCTTCACCCCATCCAAGATGATCAGCATGGCTCTGGAATCAATCTTCTTCCAAGCTACCAAATCTGTCGGATCTGTGGGTGCAACCATCGTGGAGTCAATGTGCTCCTCTACATCACTGACATCTAGGATCCTTGTGATCCTTTCTTTCCATGTAGGAAAGTTCTGAACCCCCTGGAATCTATCCTCAACTCTCAACTACACGGCCATACTGAAGTGTACCTGTCAAACCCTAGATCTACAATCTAGGTTTGTGTCTTCAAATAGATTTTTCCCTGATCTATCGCTATTGCTGCAAATCTCTCGGCTTCAGCTCACAAGAACTCTGATACCATCTAAATTTTTCTTTAAAGCACAAACTAGGGCTAAACAGTATATTTAATTTATTTACTGGTATAACCACACATGAACTTCTTTACTAGTATCCAGCAGAATATAAAAATTGAGAAGCATTCACAACATCACATCAAAATATAGACACTATTATTTTGGGTATGGAAACCCTCGAAAAAGACCCAAGATGGGAAAACTGGTGCAACAAATTTATTATCAAGATATGGAACTTTTACAACCAGTAGGTAAAATACACCCAACCTAGAAAATTGAAACCTCAGCAAAATCACTGGGCAATCCAGCAGCAAAACCCAACTACTCTGCGCAGCTGTACGGCCCTAAGTCAGCAGTATGTCCTGTTGTACGAAACTCGTACGGATGCTGACACCAACTGTACGGAACCGTCTAAAACTATACGACAGCAATACGGCCCTCTTGATGGTTTTCACGTTGCTCCTCTGCGTGATCAATACGGTCTTTGCTCAGCCTGGTGAACCTGTCGTGCAGTTGCTCCTCCGTCTTTTCTATGAACTCCTCCATCTGACTTTTCTCTATCTGTATCATGTCTGAGTACCTGTGTACGTGTCCTTTGCACCAAATCCCCTTTTAACTTTATTAGCTAAGCAAAAACCCTCACTATGGATCTATGGATGAGATCCTCCGATGAGAATCAATGCCCAAGATTAGATTAGCCATCACTTCTTTTATAACACTTCTTTCCTCAGATGCCTAGATGTTAACACCCAAAAAGTGTTCACTACCTCATCTACCCCACTACATGGCTCATTTGTCTATTTTCCTACCATATTTCCCTTAAAAATGCCATAAAACCATCTAAAATGCCTTCAAAAGGCCATAAAACCATCTAAAAAACCTCCAAAAGGCCTAAAATGCCTCCAAAAGGCCAAAAAACCCCTTTTTTCCTCCAAAAATATCCAAAATTCCTCTAAA